>JANBXE010000020.1:0-201262 GCA_024271855.1 Wickerhamomyces bisporus
TTAACGATAAAAATGTTAAAGTTTCCAGATTAACAATTAACGGTACTGTTATTGACATTGGTTCTTTGGAGAAAGATGATGAATTTTTCTTATTGAAGGATATTCAAGGTGAAAACTCTATAATCGCAACTTATTAGTATTTATTGGTACAGGTATCAATAAACGTTTGGCTTCATTAAACAATCTTGTAATTTATTGCGATGCATGTGTCAATACAATATATGTTACTTATTGATTGTACGAAAACAACATAAATTATTGAGATGTGAATATTGACGAAACTACAGATCTTTAACAAAATCAAGTATTTATTCCAAACTTCATAAATATAAACCTTTAGCAGAAGGTGGTATCTTTTAAATCAATAAAATCTAAATATACACTATACACAGCTCATTAAGCTTTAAAAACAGAGCTCTCCTCCTTAAACTCTTTATTCTCTGTCGTAGCAGATTTAGTAGCCATTAATCCAGAAGCAATTTCAGCGTGATCAACTTCTTGTTTGACATCGTTTAGCGCCTGCTCTGATTTTTCTTGTTTATCTGTGTGATAGTTTTTCCAGTGTCTTGCTGGAACTCGTAAAGCAAATAATTCATCAATTTCCTCAAATGATCTATTAGCAGTTTCTGGTAAGAAAAAGTAAAAGACAAAGATTGATAAGAATGAAAATGCAGTGAAAATAAAATTGATTTTGGAGCCCATATTTGCTTGATCAGCATTAAACATATACGGTAAAACTGAACCCCACATAGTTTGGAAAGCGTTATTCAAAAAATTACCAATTGATAAAGTTTTAGCTCTTAAGAAAACAGAACTTAGTTCATTACCAACAATATATGGAACTGGGCCAATACCAACATTATAGACAAAATTGTACATAGCCATAAACCCAGAAGAGGTTTCCATACCTGCTCTGTTCTTCGTATCCATACCGGTTGTTGCAATCAATAGGTTTAAAATTGTTATAGCAATCATACCAGATATAATCAAAGGACGACGACCAAATCTATCAATAATAAATAGAGATGTTACTACTCCAGTGATTGATAAAGTTTGAGCACCACACGTAATTTGGAAAGATTTTTGAGTACTGAAGCCAGCAATTTGATAGTAGTACGTTGAATAACTACCAACATAAGCAACACCACAGAAAGCTTGCATGATATAACCAAATATAATAAGTAGAGTTCTTCTTAAATCCTTCATTCTGAAACAATCCAAATAGGTACCAGATTGGTTTGAGATAATGCTTGCTTCGTCAATAGTAAGTTTCATCAATGCATATTGAGCTTGGACGTCTTGCTCGTTGCCAAACATTCTTCTCAAATTTTTCAATGCTTCCTTCTTTCTACCTTTTGTCAATAGCCAATATGGTGATTCTGGAAGGAAACACTGCATAATAATAGAAGTTATAGCAAAGATCCATTGAGGAATGAAGATCCCCCTGTAAGCCATTCTTGTAGTGTATGTACTAGTGGTGTTGTTGATCAAAACACAAATGAAAGGACCAATACATAAAGCTAAAGCCAAGCAACCTGATGCCACACCTCTAAGTGCCAACGGGGCAATTTCTGAAACATATGCGGAGCAAACAGCAGATAAAGCACCTAATGCAAACCCGTTCATAAACTTACCAACAAAGAAAAGTTCTATAGTTGTTGCAACATACTCAAGAGTAATCCAAGGGATGGAAAATATTGATGCTACAAGCAAAACCCTTCTTCTTCCAACTCTATCACCGGCCCAAGAACCAAGAATGAATGCAATTGAGATGGAAGCCGTAGGACCAGAAGTAATAGCAGACTGCCATTTTGTTTCTAAAACCCATGATCCTTCGTAATAGTAACCGAAATCCTCTCTAAACTGTGGAATTGAAAGAACGGCACCACCAGCTTGGTTCTCATAACCCCATAACACCATAGTCCAAACTGCAACAAAGATGTAAAAGGTAACAACCTTGTACTTCTTGAAAGCTTGCCATTTAGTCAACTCATGCTCAATTTCCTGTTGTGCTCGGGCCAAATGTTCTAGTTCGATCTGACTCTCTTCAGTGGTTTCAATCTCTTGATCCTTTGATGTTCTGTGGAGAAGCTCCAGAGCAGTAAATTCCAAACTCATAAGGTAGAACTGTAAATGCTGTTGTTTTTTTTTTTGGTTAAACTGTCAAAGGGATTGAATAAAAGGAAAGAAAAGAAGAGAAAAAACGACAACAGCACAAATGGGCTATTTAGCCTTTTTTTTAACTGAGTAGCCCTGTGGAAAAATATGGGGTTGACGTGGGGTACATTACGAGAAAAATAAGACCGCGGGGAGATCTTTGTTCCTGAATCATGTAGCTACAGTGACGGCTATAAAACTTGTGCCTCAGTGTTTGGTCATTTTTACCCTTACGGCAAATGCGAAGGAAAGTAATCTAGTCATTATGACTAAAAATACCCCGGAGTCACTAAGTCCCGTAAAGTGACTAGAGAATAATCATAGATTCTGGAGGTGAGCGTGGCTTAGACAGGGCAGGACTGTCAGGAGATTTTCCTCCCGCCCCGAAATGGCATTCTGGCACAATAATAATCCGAGAATAAAAGAAATAACTTATTGCTCCAACCAATTTTGTTAATAGAAATAGCCTATCGCGGCATAATGTTCTTGAGATTGATAGTCTATAAGAAAGTAAAAATAGTCTGAGCCCTAAACTCACACACAATCGATTACCCGGGACGATAATCCAGATGTTCTTTTGCTCGGGACGATATTAATCTACGGCCAAGATGAGGAACATTGTCAATGACAACTAGTAAAAACACACTTGAAAAGATCAATCTCCCAAAACATTGAACTAACTATTGTATCTATTTCTTTATAGATTGATCAAGAATGGTGGAAATTAAACAAGTCAGGTTCGACTCGATTGCTCCTAAAAACTCAAACTCTGGTATATTGGCAACATCCACTCCAAGTTTAGGATGGTCCTTCCAAGGCGAGGAAAAAAATTGGATTCAAAAATCATATAGCTTAAAGATCAAATATGGAGATGGTACTTCTCAAGAGGTACATGAAGAATCTTCTGATTCAACTCACATTCAGTGGCCAGGTCGTCCATTGGTCTCTAAAGAATACATTGAATTGTCTATCAAAGTTGTTGGTGAAAATGGCTCAGAATCTGAATGGTCAAATTACGGATTACAAGTTGGTATTCTAAACAACGGATGGTCAACCAACTTTATCGCATTGAAAAATCAGAAAATTGCTAGTCACGAAGAGAAGATTTCTCCAGAAATCCTGTTCCGTTCTGAAAACTTTTTAATTTCTAAAAAAGTGAAATCAGCAAAAATATACTCAACTGCATTAGGCGTTTATGAACTGGAGATCAATGGTGTCAAAGTTGGAGATAATTATTTGGAACCAGGTTGGACATCATATGACTATAGACTACTACACCAGGTTTATGATGTTACTTCTCAATTTTCTACGCCTACTTCTTATACAATTGGTGGTAGAGTTGCTGCAGGCTGGTTCAGTGGTTACTTAGGTTTTGATGGTGGTGCTTCAAATATTTATGGTAATCGCAAAGGTTTAAGTTTGGAACTAGATGTTGAATTTGAAGATGGTACTAACAAAGTGATTAAAACTGATGAATCTTGGAAAGCTACTACTGGTCCTATCACCAATGCTCAATTGTACAACGGTGAAACATACGATGCCAACAAAGAAATTAAAAACTGGTCTTCTCCTTCTTTGGAAGACATTTCTTTGTGGGGGCCAGTTGAGATTGTTAACAATCCATCAAAAAGAATTGTACCACAATATTTTGGATTTTCTCATATTGTTGATATTTTTAAGCCTGTCTCTGTTATCAAGACACCAAGTGGTAAAACTGTACTAGATATTGGTCAAAATGCAGTTGGTTTTATTCACATGAAACCAGTAAAGGCGCCAAAGTTCCACAAAATAACTTTCAAGCATGCCGAAGTTATGGAAAAAGAAGAGCTAGGAACAAGGCCATTGAGAGATGCTGCCGCTACTGATGTTTATATTTTCAAAGGAGACGATTCATACGAAGAATACACTCCTAGATTTACATTTCATGGTTGCAGATATATTCAAATTGACAATTATCCTGACGAAATCACTTTGGACTCTTTTGAATTCCTGGTTTTATCAACAGAAATGTCACAAACTGGGGACTTCTCATGTTCGGATCCATTGCTGAATAGGCTATACCAAAATGTGTTTCACAGTACGAGAGGTAACTTTCTCTCTATCCCATCAGATTGTCCTCAAAGAGATGAAAGAATGGGCTGGTTGGGAGACATTGCTGTGTTCTCGCCAACTTCTCTATATATGTTTGATTCTTATTCATTCTTGAAATCATGGTTGGAAGATCTGAAGTACGAACAAGAAGCAAATGGTGGATACCCTGCAGTCGTTGTTCCGGATGTTTGCAGAGCCTATGATACACCATGGAATGGTGCTTATGCTGCGATTTGGCAGGATGCTTCCGTTATTGTCCCATGGAGGTTGTATGAAGCAACAAAGAACCCAGATGTGCTGGTGGCGCAATACGATTCAATGAAGACATGGTTTGAATTCATCCCAAAAATTGAAGGTAAGATCAGATGGGACCAAGTCAAATTCCAGTTAGGGGATTGGCTAGACCCTACTGCTCCACCTGATAATCCATTGAAAGCATTAACTGATGCTTATATGGTTGCTGATGCTTTCTTATACTTAATTTTAACTCAGCTGGTTGAAACTGCTAAAGTTCTGGGAAACGATTATGATATTACATATTTCACTAAAAATAAAGTTAAATGTAAAGAGGATTTCAAAGAAGCTTATATTAAAGATGGAGAACTAACTGAGAAAACACAAACCGCTTACTCATTAGTCATTGCATTTGGGTTATTTGATACCCCAGAAGAGGTTAATAAAGCTGGGCAATATTTAGCAAAGCTAGTTGCTTCAAACAACTATAGGATAGGGACCGGTTTTGCTGGTACTCCTTTCATCACTGAAGCATTAGTTCAATCTGGCCAGGCAGCAACTGCTTATAAGATGTTAAAAACCTCTGAATGCCCATCATGGTTATATCCTGTCTCAATTGGTGCCACATCGATATGGGAACGTTGGGACTCAATGCTGCCTGATGGATCAATCAATCCTGGCGACATGACTTCATTTAATCATTACGCTCTAGGTGCAGTTGCAAACTGGATGGTTGAGCGTATTGGTGGTCTTAAACTTACTAAGCCTGGTTATGAAGAGTTTTTATTGAAGCCTATCCTAGGTGGAGATCTTACATCTGCAGAGACTAGACATGAATCACCATTTGGATGGATTGAATCTAAATGGGCTTTACAGAAAGATGTCTTCAAGTACCATGTTAAGGTTCCTTTAAATACTAGAGCTACTGTTGAATTACCAAACGGAGAGAAATATGAAGTCGGATCCGGACAATATGATTATACTGTCACTTTGTAATTTAAAGGTACTCAAAATATACGCAAATACATATCTCAATGTAGGACTTTGTGTATATTCGGATAATATACTGGTTTCCTTTTGTTAAAAATCAACTCAAAAGTACTTTTATTTCCAGCTGATCTTTTAAAAATTTGTTAAGTTTTCTCTATTAAATGTCCTTTTTTTTTTGTTTCGGGATATGTGAACTATGCGTCAACTATGATTACAATCAAAATAGGTATATAAACAAAGCAATACTTTTAGTTGAAATGACTATAAACCCTAAAAATCAACTGGATAATATTTAGTTAGTCGAACGAAAGCAAGATTATGATAAGAATAAGATATGGATAAGAAAAAGCAAAATTAATATCAGTATCCGTTTCAATAGAAGCAATGATTATAGTGTGAACTCTCCAAGAACAGTCATTAACAAACATGTTATCCCAAATACAAAGGACAAAATATTATCGGTATGTAAGTCGATCAAGTTTCATAACATAGTTTAAAAAGAAAAAAAACTATATAAGTAGCTTCAGAATTCTTTTGTTAATATTTTTTTTCTTACTTTTTTTTTTCTTTCTTTTATCTAATTTTAAACCATTTAAATTATTACCTGGATATATTCTATCATTAAAAAATCTGACAAAATACCAACAGAATCTCTATTTATTAACCCAGTTGTAAAAGTATTCTATCATGACTAAACACCTTTTTTTTTTTTCTTCTTCTCCAAAACCTTTATATCATTAATTAAAAGACTATAACGAGCAGAATATGAACCCATATCATCGCATTAGAGCCTACTTTTATGTTTCGAAGCCTAGTTCAACAGTGCGATCAAAGTCAGCAGAGGCACGCTATTTTTATACTATTCGGTATATTGGAAACTACTGAATCGTTGTATCGAACTATTAACACAAGAAGCCTAAGATCGAAATTAAGCACAGGTAATTCGACAATTGGTACTAATGCCATTCATACAATGGTTTAAAATCACATTAATTTTGCCATTTAAACTTTTTTCTACTGGATTGGCAAATGTTGCTCAGTTTTTCTTTAGTCACAATTGGTGGTTTTTCTAGTGATTCTCATCTCTTTCCACTATATTCTTGTGCCCAAGCTGGAGCTAACGTAGACTGCTTATCCAGTCTTAAGATAAACGTCCAAAGCATACTTCAGATATATAGTAGAATATCGCGATCCAAAATTCTCAAAGTCCAAAATGTGTCAATCAAGTAATAACAATGACTTCATTCTGTTGAGAACGTCTTTTCACTCAATCACACCCAGTAACACCACCAGCTTATAGCAGTATAAATAGATATTTGAAAAAAAAAGAAAAAAAAGGAAAATTGTGAAGCTCCTAGTTAATTCTCTTGTAATATACGAAATCGCTCAATACTAAATCGGTCAATTCATTCCTATCGCTACAAGATATATTACTAAACTCGCTACGTGGGTTCATCCATCTTCATGAATCAACATCCGGTAAATGATCCAGAATGACATGGATATAACCGGATAATTTATCCATTGAAAGCTTCAATAAAGAGTTTATTGCTTCTTCTGGAATTCTTGGTGATTTCGGCCTCGGTGTTTAACTAGAATATAGTTTTATTTGATGATTACTGCGATTATTTAATGATCAGTTATTTATTTCATACTGATTTATCATAAGTTTTCAAAAGTTGGTAGCCTTATAAAATCTAACCAAATAATCTATTTTAAAGTAATTATTAAAAATCTTGGAGAGATTTTGTGAAAGAGATTCAACTGCTAAAGAAGCATCTATTTAAAACTAGTCTGTAACTCGTACAAAGATAATTCCAAAATCAAAATAACATACATTTAGGAAATCTATTGATCAATCCGCCGTTTTTACAACATCGGGTGATTCCCCACTTCTAATTGCTTCAAGGCCTTCAAGTATTTCTGCTGTCTCAGGCGTCTCATCAAGATTTGACTTTGGTCCTATATATTTCCCTCTTTTATAGATATAAAAATATACCAATGAAAGGATCCAGGTACCCCCATTCAAAACAATTGTATAGTTCATTGTTTCTTTTGTGACTGATTTGTAATCTGGGAAACAACTTAAAATTATGATAAAAACTTGAAATAGAATAGAAATCCAATTTACTACTGGTGACCACAGTTTACCTAAATAAAATTTACCAGGTTCAAAGCCGGAGTCTTTATTTAAAAATCTCAAGATTTGTGGAGTTACCCAACTCAGATAATTACCAAGAACCGATAAAGAGAATAAAGCATTGGCAGCAGTTGAACCGATAATTGATAATAAACCAATCAATAAGGCAAGAATACTGCAAAATACAATAGCTCTTAATGGTGTTTTCAATTTTTCGTTAACAACTTTAACATAGGATGAAAATGGCAAACCATCGTCTCTTGCAAATGCAAACACTTGTCTAGAAATAGCAACTAAAACTGAAGAACCCATTAAGAATTGTCCAACTGTGATCAAAGCAACTAGTGCAATTGCCCAATTTTTACCTAATGAATCTGAAAAAATTTGAGCCAACGGTTGGCCAGTTGGAGAGTCCATCAAGTATTCATAATCAGTGGACATGCAAGCACATAAGACAATGTTGATTATAAATCCTAAGATCCAACAAACGGTAATGGAACCAATGATACCAAATGGAACAACTTTGGAAGGATCTTTAGCCTCTTCTGACATATGAACGCATGAGTCAAAAGCACCGATAGTCCAAACAGCTGGCATGAACCCAAATTGAAAAAAAGTCCATCCATCTGGCCAATCACTAAAGTTTTCAAAACTTCCAAAGATAAACGAAGCATCGTTAAAATAGCCTCTATTGATTTTAGTACCAATCGGTAAGGCAATGATCATCAAGACAATCAAAAAAACATTAACGTAGATAGAAAGGGTCTGTAAATTAGCAACAGCACCAGAAGATAGACATGTAACAATTGTTTGTAAAACAATACAAGCAGCATAAACACCATAAGTGATAGGATCGGTGATATTGAAGTCTGTGTGAACTAGCTGAGCACATGCAAGAACTTGACCAGCAAGACCATATGTGATAGAACAAAGTGCACCACACAAAGCCAATGAGTTTGTAATACCAATGAAAAACGATAAGATAACTCTATATTTTGGAGGTGAATAACGATAGGTCCAGTAGTACAAACCACCAGATGTAGGGATCGAACTTGCCAGCTCACTCATACCAATACCAATGGCCACTAAGAAAAACCCGGTAAGGAACCAACCCCAAACAAGGGAAACTGATCCACCCATTAATCCTATTGACATTGTACTGGCAATACTTGGAAGTAAACCCATGATACTGAAACTGATACCGAACATCTTCCATCTTGAATCATAATTACGATTCAATTCTTGCTTGTAACCAAGTGAGGCTAGTACCTCGTCATCAACATTCAAAATTTTATGGTGATCAGTAGTAGCTTCGATGTCCAAACTCGTCACCTGAAAACTACTTTTACGGATTTCACTGCTGGAGTTTGTTGCTATTTTGTTCATCTCAGACTTCAGTTATTGTCGTTATTTCTTGTTACGCTAGATACGAGTGAAAACGAGAGCGATTGTGATTCATTATAAAAAGATCACTTCTTACTTTGGTTTACTGATATGATGATGGCCGATGCCTACTGCCTACTGCCTTATCTGGGCCTTTTTTTTCTTTTTTTTTTTTTTTCGTTGGCTGCATTCTTTTTATCGCTGCTGTTAACAAGAAAAAGCTTTATTTCGCGGAAACGACAGATAAAGAAGGTGTAAGATTCTGATTGGAGCCAGAACTGGCTGTGTTTTCTGGCGGTTGTTTCTTGGCTACAGTTACCAGAAACATAGATTAATCTGTTCACTAATCACTAGTCACTATCAATAAAATCAGGATGAAATCTTGCGCGCACTAGCTCTTTGAGCAGCGTCAATCACGTCGAATCGGGTATCTCCACTCAAGATCGTATGCTCTCCCTTAGTGTCGCTAGCAAGCTCTTTGAGTATATAGCCGATAAAAACATCACCTGCACCTGTCACGTTCTTGACATTTTCTATTATATTTGGTACCTCATAGTGTTCAAAAAGTACTCCATACCCATTCTTCCCTTTGGATTTCAATGAAAAGGACGCTTTGGATTCACAAGTTATTTTTTCAATCTCTTCATGAAGTGATAATAGATATACACCTTCGGCACCATCTTTAATCAATAACGTTCTAATATATGGTAATAGGCTGACACCCAACTGTAGAATACCTTGTGAAATCAGCTTTTGGAATTTCGGTTGCCTTGAGCATATGGTCTCAACGCGTGTTCTGAACATACCATCAACACCCAATACGTCAATGATGGGGAACCAATAGTCCAAATCAAATTTATCAGCATTTTCAAAAGACTCGTACATGGCTTTCAATTCTAAAATAGTTGGAGTTGCTAGGAATAACGGTGTGTTAAATACTGCTTCAGAAAGCTTTTTAGATTTCGTGAAAGATGTAGGCTCATAGATTAGCTTGAACCCATTTGTATCACTCAATTTGATAAGGTGACTGATCAAATCTATTGAAATGTTTGAATCCATCAAAACAACTTTGGGGTTATTCAATTTTATCTGGGTTTCGACAAAGTCTAGTGATAACTGCTCAATTATATCCATATCTGCACCAGCAACTATTAGGTCTCCAGAATTATCATGGAATGATATATATTGTGATGTATTTCCTTCATCAATAATCTCAACTGAGTTTTTGAACGGTAAAGTTGCCATTATTTTATCACCATATAAGTCCTTACCAACACTTGAAACAAATTTCAAAGATTTATTCCCAGAATTATAAGACTCAAGAGCAACATTATGTCCTACACCGCCAATTGTTGATTCTATTCTCGAAGGATTGGAATCTTTCATAACAACATTGTCGATTGAGCAGTAGGTATCAAGAGCTACTGATCCAATAACCATTGAGTTATTTTGCTCAACGGCTTCAGAATCGCTGACAGGAAGTAGCTCCACAGCTTCTTTACCATGAAATGACAATGCAATTTGAGCAGCAGCTCTCGCATTGTTCAATACGAATTGAATATTACTTGCAACACTTTTACCTTTTGTTCCAACTGCAATTTTCTTCAATAAAAATGGAGTCAATTCTTTCCCTTTGATTCCTTTCAACTTAGCCTCATTATTAGCGTTATCAATAATACTATCAACAAAACTTGAATCCAATGCTACGTCTTCTGGGGGTGGAACACAAAATAAATAACCAGTATTTAAACTCAAATGATCACCAGACTTAATTATATCAGCTGCAGATTTGAAATCAGGGAAATTATAAACCGATTTCACGCCTGAATCTCTTGTATAAAAACCTGGAATATTTGTTCCTTTTGGTCCTAAAGTTCCAACAAATACACCTTTTGTTTCCAGATATTCCATTGTTCGCTCAATATCAAGTATTGATTTGGGACCTGCACAAACGACTGCAACTGGGGTTCTTCCCAATTCATCCAAATCAGCACTTATATCCAAAGTATTCTCTCCATTTCTATGAACACCGCCCAGTCCACCAGTGGCAAATATTTTAATACCAGCTCTATGTGATAGAATCATAGTCCCACTGATCGTTGTTCCACCATTCAATTTATTGGCAATGATATAAGGGATATCTCTTCTTGAAACTTTAGAGCAATTCGAAGATTTTGCTAAACCCTGAATTTCCTCAGTCGATAAACCAACCTTGGGTATTCCCTTAATGAAAGCAGTTGTAGCTGGGACAACACCATATTTCCTGATCTCTTCTTCGACACTTATGGCCATTTCCAAGTTTTGAGGATATGGTAGACCATGAGTAATGATTGTTGATTCTAAGGAGACAACTGGGATGTTATTTTGTAAAGCATGTCTAACTTCTTTGGAGATTTGCAATGAGGAAAACGACCTTACAAACGTTTTAAGCATTTTGTGTGGTGTTTGTTTACTTTACGTTAATTTTTTTTTTTTCCTACTCGCCGACTATTTATATTAAAAAAACTACTTCCATTTATTTGAAAAATTATCTATAAAGTTTTTTCAACCAATTCGATATTGTAATCATCTTTCAAAGTTTTGATGATTGGGTCGTTGATTTCTGGAGAGTATGGCGCAATTAACCCTTTTTTAACTGGTAATTTATCAGCTAAGATCAGTTGTGCAGCAACACCAGCTGGAGTACCAACTAATTTAGCCATTGAACTGTAACCGGAGCCAGTTGGAGCACCATAGTCAACCAAGGTAGAAGTACGGGTTTCTTCAGAACCATCAGCATTCTTGATTCCAAATTTGTGTTGTAATAAGACCAAATCTCTTTCACCTTTTTCTAATTGTAACAACCCTTCAAATAATGAACATAAAGTATCTAATGGGTTACCTTTTGGAACAATTTCTTTATCAGATAACAACCCGAACCAGTTAAATCCATCAATAATCTTTTCTTTTGCTTCAACGGTGGCAAATTGGGTTTTTGATTCAATAGTTGCAATCAAGTCTTCTTTACTCGATGATTTAGCACCCAAGTACTGAGCCAAAGCTTCATTCCATGGAGTTGCTTTTGAGAAAATTTCATTCTCATCATCTTTTAATAAACCTAAATCAACTAAAACTTTAATGAATTCTGGGAAACCTTCAAAACGTAAAGTACCACGAATAATAGTTTCAGCTTCTGGGATTTCATATAAATCTTTAAAAACAGTTGAGTCTCTGTTTGGATATGCAACCAAGTTTTTACCATCAAATTCATTGATTTTGTAAGGAGCAGTGTAACCCATTAATTCGGGACCATCAACTTCAACTTTTTTACCATCTTGATAGAAAGTAGCAGAGTTTCTTAAAGCCAATAAAACACCTCTAGCACTCCAACTGAATTTATAACCCAGTGGATTGTTGGCATTTTCTGGAGCAACTAGACCACCACAGTATGAAATAAAAGACTTGATCTCACCACCAGCTTTATGGACTTCAGAAATAGTTTTAACAGCGTATAAGTGATCTAAACCTGGATCCAAACCAATCTCATTGAAGACCAAGATACCGGCTTCATTGATTTGATCTTCCAACTCTTTCAAAGCTGGGGATATATAAGAAGTGGTCAAAACGTGTTTCTTGTTTTTGATAGCTGATTTAACAACAGTTGCATGATATATATAAGGAATCAAAGAAATGATTAAATCATGATCAGCAACGGCAGTGTCCAATTCTGAATCTTTTGAAACATCTAATGAGATAGCAGTTGATTTTTCACCAGCTAAGGCTTTGGCTTTTTCCAGAGTTCTACAAGCAACAGTGACTTCAACACCTTCAGTTGCAGCTAAGATATCAACAGTTGGTTTGGCGACGAAACCAGAACCCAATAGAAGAACTTTCCTGATCAATGAGTGTTAGTACGGTGTTTCAATAATTGAGCTAAACGAGATGGGAACTCACTTGACCATTTTTTATGATTATGACTTAAAATTTTGTTAGAAAGAATTGAATACTAAATCAAATTCCAATTGCAATCAGTCATAATTGAAAACCTCGACAAATTCAACGGAATAAAGTTCCGAGTTGATCGAATCATTTTACCCGGTCGTGCTGATTATCAGTCACGTGCTCACCAGTCACGTGACTGATAATCTGTACTGAGCGTCCTAGCGAGTTTTAGTGAAAAAAAAAAAAGTTTTTTTTTTCCATTCATTTTAACTCTTGTTCTTTTCTTCAATGAAAAGTAATGGGAATATATCACTATGGCTGTGGCATGAGAGATTGAGAAACGGGGACTTCTTATCCTGCATTGGGGGCACATTGCGGGAAGTGACTTAACTGTTGTTCCTGTAGCTCTCGATGCTTTTAGTTGTCCCTGTGTTTCTTTTAACATAGACAGTGGTAGTAAACTAAACCCAGAGATTGAACTACACAGTCAATTTTGCAGAATGTGAATGGATTTATTTCTCAATCCGTTCACTTTTTGAAAATTGCCTACAACTCTCTTCAATAGACAACTCTCCATGATTTACAAATTTTGATAGCTTTGTAGTTTTCTTTCGATTCTATATGGATTTTTTTTTTTGTATTAAGAAAAAAAAAAAAAAAAAAAGAAAAGCATATTTCAGCTTATCCCATAAGTCAAGCAATAACTGGCATAGCTCACCGCTCCTTAATGTTCTCGGTACGAAAGACCCAAATAGACTCATTTAAGAGCTATTATAGGCTCTACTATAATTCAGTTCCTTACTGGTACCTGTTAAGTATAATTTTTGGAGTTTTCGTTTACTTCAGTAGACAAGACCCTTCTGATTCTACCTTCGATCTGGAGCCTTGGAACTTTGAGGATGATTACCATCACGACAACTCAATTGTTGATCCTTATGCCCTCACATCTTTCAAGAAACCAACACAATTACTTGATTTCCCTTTCACTCAGGACACCTCAGTTTTGCCAATAGCTCCATATAAACAAATTCAAGATAAATTAGACTTTAAGGCAACCTTGGCAATTTATTTGGAATCAATCAAAAACTTTGTTAAAAAATCTACAGCTGGGAGCTCAGGATTACAAGCACCTGTTTTTAACTTTTCTTGGAAAGATTTTGTTGATTTGAACATTTTAAAACCTCTTTTGGAGGAAAAACCAAATTGTTTTAGAATTGGGGCTTTAGGTGCTACATCAAGAACTCCATGGGCAAATTGTCTTGATGAACCGCAGAATCTAGGGTTTGTTTTTATTACTCCTTCTTTGGAACCAGAAACCGAGTTTAGATTATCAATTAGAGGTAAATCATATCTTTACACGGCAGCTCCTTTACCAAATAAATTAATCTTTTTAGCTGGTGAATTGGCATTTGTTACCAAAGTTGGTAAAAAATTAGGTCTCGACGAGAGTGCAATGATTGATGAGTATGTTCAAAGAAAGGTTAAAGAACATACAGGAATCACACCCGAACAAATCATCAAAGGTGCAATCAATCCAACTCACGAAGTTAATGAAATATCAAAAATATTGGGCAGAGATCTGACCAATTTTGATGCTCCAAAAATCTCTGAAGTTAATGTTGATTATACTGCTTTTCAACCTTTAAATAATAAAGAGAAATCGTTGTTGGCCAATGCTGCTAGACATTATGATGATCGCCATTTCAGAAACGTCTTGTTGAAATCAAGAGATGGTAAATGGGTTTCAGAAGAATATTACGACTGGAGATTTTTCAATAAGAAGCTGAATAATTTAAACAAAAGAAAATCTCTACACAGTGTTGTTGAAAATTATTTGCAATTATGTACAAACTTGGGGGTCACAACGTGGTTATCAACTGAATCTTTGGTTTCTTGGAAATATAACGGGTTAATTGGTCCATGGGAAGATACTATTAAATTTGAATTACCAGCTTCTGATTTGACAAGAATTGCAAATTCATTTAACTATTCTTTGATTATTTCAGATCCAAGAAACGATACCGGTAACTACCTCATTGATATTTCACCATGGTATTTGGAAAGAGCCACCTACAATGATGGTGGTGCGGCACCGGATTTAGTAGACGGTAGAATTATTGATACCAAAACTGGTATCTATATTGAACTATCTGGAGTTGTTCAAGCACCAAGAGTACCAAAAGACTTGGTTGAAAAGACTGATGATGATTCAGTCCAACATTATGTCGTCACTGGTAGAGGAAATTTCTGGTACCTACCTAAATTGTTACCATTGAGAAAGACATTATATGAAGGCAAATTGACAAACGTTCCGGGGGAAATTTTTGAGGAGCTTCCAAAACCTCCTTCAAATTATGTATTTAGAGACCATTTAAGATTATTTGTTGATGAAAAAAAATGTTCTTATGTTCCAGAAGAGGAAAAAATAAAATTTGACCAAACATATATTGGATGTTGCCATGACAATTTGATCTGGAAAGAATACAATTCGACAAAGTTTGCTACAGCAAAATTCATACAAAACAATGGATTACCATTAAGTGTTGTTGATGAGGTAGACATAAATTTTTAAAGTGCAATACCACGACCGTTTTTAGACCAACTGTAAGCTTTAAATGCTTCTTTTCTTTTTCTTGAGTTTTCTTTAAATTTATCGATATAATCCGTCAACAGTATCAGATTCTCACAATCTTTAATGCTCAAGGTCAACTGATTTCTAACAGTTCTCAAAAAATCGGCTGGAAACGAAATTAATATACTTTCAATCGCTCGAACTAAAACTTTAACAAAATATCTGATCCTGTTAATTTTCGAAACATTTGTATGATCACCAGAGTTTATGTTATTCAACACCGATATAAATGAAACGCCAATAACGAACAGGAAAAAACTTAACAAAAATGGATATTTGTGCAAGCTTTCATCTAATTTCAAGATTTCTTCTAAAACTTGAATTGTTTGAGCCAGTTTTTGTGATTGAGCATCGGTAACTTCATCAGAAAATTCACCTAAAGTTTCAGACTCCTCTATATCTTGGGATATGAAGCTCAGTGCATGATTTATATATTTAGCATAAAGTATATCTAGCGTAGCTTGTTCTTCTTTATGAGGTGATCCAATTGCATGAATCATAATTTGAAACTTATCCAATGCAGCAAAATTTGCAACTTCCGATTTGATAAGTTCATTTTTCAAAAACTTTTTAGTGTCAATATTAGTTTCTTGCTTATAATGAATATATTTCCCCATAATTGAACAAACGGGTATACTCCACCCATATATATCATAAGCAACTTGGCTTGAATCAACAAATTTGCTTCTGTTTATATCCAAATTTGGATGAATTATTTCTTGTGTAGTTGTATTCCAGATTATTTCATCATATGGTAGATAAACGCTTTGGCATTCAATATCAGTGATGAGAGTGGGCACATTAAAACAAAGCGCAGTAAGTCTGTCTAAAATATAAAGTCCCCACCACCCTCTTAACCTTTCCTCAACAAAGTCACCACTCATAGATGGATCAATTTCAGTTATCCTTAGATATTTAGCAACATCGTAACCAATTCTCCACCAGTGGACAGAATCACTTGGATATGATACCCAAGGCATTAGGAAGCCTAAGTGAACAACTGTCAAGAAATCATCAAATCTGAATTGGGAAAGTTCTTTTGGTAAAACTTCCTGAATAACCTGATACAAGGACTGACAAGCATAATCTCTGGTTTTCCCAGCAAAAAACCTATGATCGATCTGAACAGCAGATGATAGCAGTATTGCTAATAAAAGTGTCGTTTTTGTTTTTCTTTTGCTTTGAAGAATGGAAGTTCTTCTCAGTATTGAAAATACCTTTGAAGCCGGTGGAATTTCAGAATCAAAATAATACACTAGTAATTCGTCTGCAACATCAAATGAAATTCCCAATTTTTTCAGTTCGTTGGAGATATCTAGTAATATTGGGAATTTAGTCACTCCTATCTGGAATCCAGAAGATGGTTTCAAAAGGTAGGGAGCTGATTTGACAATCAAATTGGAAGAAAACCCTACAGAAACTGGTTTTTTAGAGAGAATTTGTACCTGTTCTGAAAGTTCTGGTTGTTTGGGGGTGTCCTCAAATTGTTGGACTGTTTCTATATCATCTTTTGTCTTTCGTCTCTTGATTTGTTTTGGGTATTTCTCACTTGCTCTTCCACGTCTTTTCTCCTGCCTCAAGTAGGTACAAACAATTTTGATATGAGTACAATGAGAACAAGGAACGTTACCGTCACACTTTGTTCTTTTAGCATTACATGAGTCACATGCTTTTCTAATTCTAACCTTCTTATCTGACATTCCGCACACTTCTTTTGTGGGTTATTCAGAGTTGAATTATGATGTTTCAACTACTTGAAACAGGCTGAATCAACTTTATTTATATAGCAAAATGGGCGATTTTCTTCAAATACCCGAAAAACTACTTTTTAGGGTTCTTCCGCGAATTTTACTATAAATAGTCCTTATCACTAGTGATATTTCATTTTATATATTATTGCTTGAGATTTAGTTCTTCTGTCCATATGTCTCTCTGTAATTTGAACCAATCGGGAAGATCATCTTCTGCGGGCAAAAGTACTTTGATAGTATCAACTTTAAAAACATTTTCGGATTTGTAAAACTCGTATTCTTCGTACCCATTTTTCTGATACATATCAAACAACGAGCTACTATTGGACCTGTGGTTCTTCTTCTTCCGTATTTCAACCATCTGAAGCAATGATTTAGGTACTTGTGGAGATGCCGATAATAGTGTATCCTCATTGTCATCCAATTCTTGGTCCATGTCGACATCTTGTTTTTGGTCCAATAATGAGGGGTTGAAACTGTCAAGTGATTCTGTTTTTCTATTTGTCGCTAAACTACTTAATTCGTTTGGTTTTAATTGAATTGTAGCTAATTCAAGAAACGTTTCTGCAAAATAATTAGAGTGCTTCCCAGTAAACAGACGATACTCTGATATTATGCTTGAGTAATTCCATTTGCAGATTTTTCGAAGCAGCCCAATGATAACATTTGTCTTATCAATTACCAGTAAGTTGTATGTTCCTTTGTCAAATAGTACCTTGAAAACGTTTTGAATCACTTCACTCGGGAACACCATCCAGTCCGTATTATTTTCACCAATTTCAGTGTTTATTGATTCACTTTCAAATTTGATTGATTTTATCCCATTCATTTTCATGAAATTCTGAAAGTTCTTCATTACTTGTGACTCGGTATTTAGTATCACAACTGTTTTCAACTGCAGAGCCTCTAAAAATGCAAAATTGATTACATCTATCTTTGAACATCTATCTGTGATGACTGTTATTAGTTCACATTGAACCTCCAGTAAAGCGGTGTGAGGGGGGGAAAAAACTTACAGATCCCTTCTTCAACTATTCCAAAATTATCCGGGGGTAAAAGCATTATTAGCAGCTATTATACAAAGCCTTCATTCAGTTGGAAGAGGGCTCTATTATAATTGAATTTATTCGTTATTCAAATAAACTCAATTGCTTTTAAAAGCATTACCCTCTTTTGGATTATATAATCCAGAAAGTCAAGGAAAAAAATCAACTAAAAATCAACGAGTTGGAAGTAAACAACATTCAATCCACCAAAAAAAAATCCATTATATTTGTGCACACAAACTTCTATTAAGTGATCTGAAAAATCGTTATCTCAGTATCTTCTAGCATTTTTTTTTGGGTGTATCAACTCCTTAATTCAATCAATTTCAAACCAATCAAAAAGTATGTATTTGTGTGAAGGCAAAGGCACCTCCAGAGAAAGTAAACTAACAGGATCATATATAGTTATAACTGGGTGAATTTGATTCAATTATAACAACACACATTTTTTTGTATTTTTAGCGGCTTCCTAAATCACAATTAGTTTGTCTCAGGCACAAGGTGTTAGCCCAAAGCAGGGCCAAAGTTTAGATCAAGAGGTATCACTGGATTTAATAAAAATCACAAACTCACAACTGGCAATTCTTTCAACCTCTATATCCGAGTCAAATTTCGATAAAGTTGTTCTTCAAATTCATAACATTTGTCAATCTGTACCATCATCTGAAGTTTACGTTAAGTATTTAAGAAGATTACTGTTAACAAATTCAAGATTAATAGCATCAAATACAACTTCAAATAATTCAAGTGAAAGACTCATTGAATACGAACTTCATCAGTTGGCTTCAAATAATCCATCGTATTTTCAACAAGTTCTATTTAATTTTGATACTGATTTATTGACTTTTTTTGATTTGAAAGATCTATTTGATACTTATCATTTATCCAACCTTGAAAGATTATCCCTGATTATTTCAATAGAATTACCTACTCAATATATTGAGAAAGCACAAGCTATTATTTCACACTCTTTGCCGGGCATTTTAGATTTATTTCAACACGAGAAACTTACCTCAACTGAATCAGATTTCATAACGGTAAATTTTTTAAAGTCTTCAGTTGTTTCCGATTTTCAAAAACTCATATTTATAGCCAAAACTTTGGATCTTGCTACAGTTTCTGCTGAAACCCTTGATTACGTTCAAAGATTTCTCAAAAAACAGATATCTGAAATGGGGTTCATCCATATACTAAGGGGTTTAGGCCCAGAAAATATTGTTCCAGAGCGTTTTATGAATGATCTACTAGCTATACAACCGCAAAATGAACTGGATGATGCTATTAGTTTGTTGCTTGCAGAAATTTTGGCACCAGGTTCACAAAATATCACCATGTTTGAACACGCTATCTCCGCATTGACTCCATCATCCGTTCCAGAGGCATCAGCTAAAGGTTCTCAACTCGGCTCGATCTTCAGAAAGTTACCAAACCATCCTAATTGGATCAAAATATTCAAAGGGATCAACGAAAGATTAAGTTCTCCAAATATTACACAAGCTTCGTTAAGTGAGCTTTTATCTTCATTAGATGATTCCACCATTGACTTGTTCTTAGAATTTGATTGGAACCTGGATATTAAGATTCAACTATTCATAGCTTTGAGACAGCTAAATCCCCAGAACGGCTCTTTTGATTTGTTGAGAACAAATTACTTGAAACCAATCATTACAGACCCGGAGTTCACTAATATCAAAAGTTCAATCCTTTACTATCATAATGTCACAAGGTTAGAATTGGATTGTATTTCAAAATCGTCTCAAATTGAAAACTTAGAATTCAAGAAATTTTTACACCAAGTATTCGAGGATGATATTAGAGCTGCTCCTGAACTAATAACTCTGGGTTGTGTTCAATTCACACCACCCTCAAAAACTATTGATGATTTGCTGGAAAATTTGGTTGTTCATCTTTTAGACGAATCGTCTCCATACTTTACTATGATCTTAAATCATATGAAAGATAAAGCACTATTATTCCAAGTTTTGAATAAATTGATTTCAACAAAAGGAACATTGCATATCAATACATTAGGATATTTAGTTGATAAAAATCTAGTCGATGAATACCTTGAAACTGATGACTTAAATAATGGGTTATCTTTATGTGTTCAAGTTGTGAAAGTTGGCTGGGGTGGATTTGAAAAATATTTAACTAAAAATCAGAAGAACATTGATCAATTATTAGATTTTTTGAGCTCTCAAGCCTCTGTTGAAGAAAGTGGTAAGAATGGCGGTTCCTTAAAAACTACCAGCTTGAAAGCAATTTATACTATATTAGAATTTATTCCTAAACAGAAGCTTAATGAAAACCAGTTCCAAAAATTTCAATCAATTCAAGCTCAAACTTTGCAAGCCTTCCCCCGTCTAATCAATTTTGGGTTTGGTCATGACGATGCTATTTTGGCTAACGGCGATGCTAACACTTTCCCTGTTGATGTTGAGCAACAAATGAAGGTCTTTTATCAAAAGATGTACATTGAAGACATCAGTATCAAAGACGTTATTAGTATGCTATCAGCATTAAGAGAAAGTGATCAGCCAAGAGATCAAGACGTTTTCGCATGCATGATCCATTCCTTGCTTGACGAGTATAGATTTTTCCCTGAATATCCATTAAGTGCTTTGGCTATTACCTCAGTACTGTTCGGATCTATGATTTTTTTCCAATTGATCAGAGGAACTGCTTTGAGTATAGCATTGAGATACATTTTGGATTCCTGCAATGAGTCTCCTGATTCGAATATGTTCAAGTTTGCAGTTCAGGCTTTATATGCATTTAGACAAAGACTACATGAATTTCCAAACTACTGCTCTGCATTAATGGAGATTGAATCACTGAAATCACAAAACCAAATCTACCAAATAATCGTGGATGCTGTGAATAACAAGAATGGCATAGCTGCTGGTGATATTACTTTAAATCAATCCCAACACCAGCAACAGCAACAGCTACATGATGATCAACCAAAGGTTAAGACTTTGAAAGCTGTCTTTAGAAATGCAGTGATTGCTAATGATGTTTCTCAAGAAAGACCAAAACAAGAAGTTTCCCAACGTATCTTGTTCCTAGTTAACAATCTCTCAGATGATAATAGGGACTCCAAAATTGATGAATTAAAGTCAATTTTGCCAGCATCGAATTATCAATGGTTTGCATCCTTTCTGGTTGTTCAAAGAGCTAAACAAGAACCAAATAACCATCATTTATATGGCTCGATCCTTGACTCAGTTGATAGCGAGCTTTTGATCGATCATGTTGTTAACGTGACTGTTGAAGAAATTGATAATTTATTGAATGAATCCGAAGAATCAACAACTCAAAGATCATACGTGAAGAATCTTGGTAGCTGGTTAGGGCGTATTACGTTGGCTAGAAATAAACCATTGAAATACAGAAATATTGCATTGAAAGAGTTACTAGTTGAAGCTTATGATAAATCGAAATTATCATTAGTTATTCCATTGGCATCAAAAATTTTAGATCAAACTAAAGAATCTGAAATTTTCAAGTACCCAAATCCATGGACATTAGGTATATTGAAAGTCCTTATTGAACTATACCAGTTTGCTAATTTAAAATTGAATTTGAAATTTGAAATTGAAGTTTTATGCAATTCTTTAAAGACCGGACTGGAAGATATCGAACCCGATTCAATCATCAGAAAGCACGATATTCGTGAATTGGAAGCTTCTTTGTCATTTGATATCTCAAATTTGAATTTGGATGCTGTCAAACAAACAAATTTAATCGCTCAACAATCGTTCCCAGTACCAGAAACCAATGCATTATCCGCTCAACCTCTACAATTACAACAACAGCCTTTAGGCGCCATTAGCACTCCAATTTTATCTCAACAACAGCAACATCAACAACTTCAGCAACTTCAACAGGCTCAATTACTGCAACAACAACAACAACAACAGCAGCAGCAGCAGCAGCAACAGCAACAGCAACAGCAACAGCAACAGCAACAGCAGCAACAGCAACAGCAACAACAGCAACAACTACAGCAGCAGCAACAAGTCTCGGACGGTCCATTTCAAAACCTTCTTGGGTCAACTTCTTTTGTTACACATCCAAACTTGAAGCGTATTTTTGTGATGGCACTTACCAAATCAGTTCGTGAACTGTTGCCACCAGCTGTTGAAAGGGCTGTTAGTATTGCAGTTACGACTACCAGGTCATTGATCTTAAAGGATTTTGCAACAGAAGTGGATGAATTCAAGGTTCGTTCTGCGGCTTATAACGTTGCACGCCGTTTATCAAAAGGTTTAGCCCTGGCAACATGCCGTGATCCTTTGAAAGAAAGTATTCAAAGTAATGTTCAAAATTTTGCACCACAATGGATATCTGTTGAGAATTCACCATTAGAAGAAGTTCCTCAGGCTATCAATGATAACATAGATTTGGCATGTGGTGTTATTGAAAAAGCTGCTATGGAAAAAGCTGTTCAAGAGATCGAAGAAGTTTTGGTTTCATCGTTTGCTGTTCGTCGTTTACATAAAGAAAGAAGACCAGATCAACCATTTTTTTCCCAATATTTATCAAGATATGCTGTTTCATTACCTGAACCACTGGGTCTTAAACCAACAGGTATCACTCCTCAACAATTTGAAAATTATGAGACATTTGGTAAACACTCTTCATTGCCTTCCACCTCTTCATCAGCATCGCAAGAACAACAACAACAGCAACAATTGACTCCTTCATTAGTCAATAGCACAATTCAACCACCTCCACTGAATAATTCACCAGTATTAATTCCAAAACAATTAACTCCGGAACAGACTTTTGTCTATACACAGTCACTAGTGGAAACATTATTGAGATCCGTTTTAGAATCTCCAGTTATTAAGTTTACTGAGCTGCCAGTTGAATCAAATATCCGTGTTACTTTAGGATTGATTTTCAATGTTATTGCCAGAAACATCACAAGAGAACCTTTGATACTAAAGATTACCCAAAATGTTGTCAACTCATTGTTCACTTCATCTGACTCTGATTTGTTAGTTGAGGTATTTGTGTTTTTACTTGATAGAATTTGTGCATTATCTGCGTCCACAAAGAAGGATGTTATTTGGTGGCTGCAATATGTCAATGATGATCGTAAATTTAACATTAAAGTTATTTTTTCCCTTTTGAACACCCAACTAATTGCTCCATATGATTTTGATTTGCCATTATCCAAATTCGTCAATGTCAACAACTCAAACACCATAGTTTTTGCAATCAAGTTTATTGAAGAGGCTTTGAAGTCAACTGATTTTGTCTCTTACCGTTCTGATTTTGCTCTAACTATTGAAGTTCTCAGAAATATTGACCAACCTGAGATTAAATCATTTTTCCAAACCCTCGATGCTATAAAAGGTTCTTTGTTTTCAGATTCTGATCAATTTTCAGATTCTGATAAATATGGCTATATTTTCACCGAGTGGATTCGTTTAGTTCAACACAAACCAAATGAGGAAAAAACACATTATGTTTTCATTCACCAGTTACTAAATTCAGGTATTTTAAACGATGTTGATTCAATAACTTTATTTTTCAGAAGCGCAGTTGAGATTTCCACTGGCTATTTTAAAGAAAGTGAGCCTATTAATGATGGCTTCTTGGCAACTGATGCTTTATCAAAGCTTGTTGTTAAAGTTTTGTTTTATCAAGAAGATAATGAGAGTAATGAAAATGAACACGATAATGAAAATGAAAGCTCGAAAGCTAATTTTTTCAAATTAATTTTATCCATTTTTTCATTGGTGTTCGCTGACGATCATAATATTTCCAAAGAGCAATTTAACGAAAGACCATATTTCAGATTTTTTTCCACGTTGTTAATTGAGTGGGATTCATTAGAAAATGTTAATGAACAGTTTAATAATGAATTTTATTTAACACTTGTTGAATTTTTCAATGCTTATCAACCACTAGCATTTCCTGGGTTTGCATTTGCATGGATCACACTAATTTCACATCGTCTATTCCTGCCAAAGATTTTGGAATTGGAAGACTCGAAAGGTCAAAGAAAATTTGTTATTTTGATTTTAGATTTATTGAGATTTCAATCAAAATATGTTAAAGATAAGCAGATTCCAGAGGTATTTTCAGTTATCTACAAAGGTACTTTACGCATCTTTTTATTATTGTTACATGATTACCCAGAAATTTTAGTTCAACATCATCACCAATTATGTTGTGAAATTCCTTCGTCATTTGTTCAATTGAAAAACATTGTTTTGTCAGCGTTTCCAAAATCAATATCAATGCCTGATCCATTTACTCAAGGTCTAAAAGTTGATAGATTACCAGAAATTTCAGAGGCACCAATTATTTTATACAATCCGCAAAACGATTTAAAATCGTTGAAAAAGTCAGTTGATGCATATCTAAGGATTCCGTCTAACTTACTTTTGAAAAGCATTCTGAATGGATTAAAACAATCACCATCAAAAGAAGCTGGTATCGGATATTCTAAATCAAATTTCAACGTTAAATTAATCAATGCCTTAGTATTATATGTTGGTATTCAAGCTGTTCAAGAAAGACAAGCAAATGGACAATATTTCAGTCCAAAATCATCACATTTTGCATTATTATCTGGTTTGACACAAGAAGGCTCAGTTGAATTTCAATATCAAATCATTGAAGCCATCTGTAACCAATTAAGATATCCAAACTCACATACCCATTGGTTTAGTTATTTGATTTTACACTTCTTTGGATCCCAATCTTTATGGAATGGTAAGAAATCACAAGTACAGCAAATTATAACGAGAGTTCTATTGGAAAGAATCATCTGTAATAGACCACATCCCTGGGGTTTATTGATCACATTAACAGAATTACTGAAGAATACTGAACTAGCATTTTTTGAGTTACCGTTCATTAAATCATCACCGGAAGTTGAAAAAATGTTTGGATCATTGTTGCGTCACATCAGCACCAAGCAGTCATAAGAATGCTTATGTGTATATTAGTTTGTATATTAGAATTTTTTATAAGTTAAATTAGAAGGCTGTACATAGAAATTTTCCGCGAATTTCTCGTTTTTGTAGCGAAAAACAAACAAAAACACAACAAATCAAGCTAACTACTTCTATCAAGATTCACGCAAGAATGTTATCGTTCTTGAGGAAAAGACGATCTGAGGAAAGCGATATCAGTGGATTTGTGGATCAGCCACGAGCAAAATCCAGAAAACCCCCAAGTAAGTGGACTTTTCGATCAATCGAAAAAGAGAAACTGGAAACTAATGTATAAATAACTAGACACTGCTTTTAGACAACAAAGATTAAAATCATGGCAACCCATTCTCTCTCCTAAGTCAGTGTTACCATTGCTCTTCTTGACAGCTATAATCTTTACACCTTTAGGAGTTGCGTTGATCTATACAACATTCAACGTTCAACAATTTGTGGTGCAATATGGGCAATGCAGCACATTAGCCAATACCACTGATTTTTCTGAAATTCCCTCCAAATACGTTACAAAACATTTCGCTAGTACTGTTGAAGAGGGATATAAACCAAGTTGGAAATTGGTGGAAAACAGTGATAATGAACTAACATGTCAAGTTAAATTTCAAGTTCCAAATGATATCAAAGGACCAATTTTTCTTTATTATAGATTAACAAATTTCTTTCAGAATCACAGAGAATATGTTGAGTCATTTGACTTGAAACAATTGAAAGGAGAAGCTGTTGCGGCTGAGGATTTAGATGAAGATTGTGGACCGTTGAGAAAAAATTCTGAAGGAAAGGCATACTATCCATGTGGATTAATTGCAAACTCATATTTTAACGATACTTTCAGTTCGCCTTATAATGCTAAAGATTCTACAGATGTTTTTAACATGACAGATTCTAAAATTTCGTGGAGTGTGGATAGATCAAGATATAAGAGAACCAAATATGATCCAAACGATATTGTTCCTCCACCAAATTGGGCTAAACGATATCCAAATGGATACACTGAAGACAATTTACCAGATCTTTCTGAATGGGAGGCATTACAAGTATGGATGAGAACTGCCGGTCTACCAAGCTTTATGAAATTGGCTTTAAAAAACGAGTCTGGAACTTTAACAAAGGGGGAATACATTGTGGACATTCAGCTGAACTATCCAGTTTCGATCTTTGGGGGAACCAAATCAATGGTTTTAACGACAAGCACAGTTATTGGGGGGCGTAACCTAAGTTTAGGAATTGCTTATTTGGTTGTTGCATCGTTATCAGTATTTTTTGGAGTTATCTTTTTGATCAAGTACATTATCAAGCCAAGGAAACTGGGAGATCATAGTTATTTGAACTTTGAAAGGGAGGAACCAGAGGTATCAGTAGGGTATGGGCAGCAGCAGAGAACGGTGAGAGAAATTTTGTGATCTGTTATTTTTTTTTTTTTTTCTTCTACTTATTTTCTGACGGTTGCATTTTCAACTGTATTACACTTCAATTTGACTTGACTTTGGTCAGTATTGTATTAGATCCTTAAGAATTTGTAGTGCCATATATAATGAGAAGACACGTTTGACCGTTATCATTTAAATCAAAAGGAAGTAAACGTTTTACTCTTCTAGATCATTAAGTGAGAGATCAGAAATTTCAAAAACTGAATAGTATTTCCTAAAGCTATCCGCTTAGAAAAAATGATGATAAAACCCCAACTACTAAAACAATATGCGGTTTAATCAGCCCAACTGACGATAGTCCCAAACATAGCTATTCCCCATAAATAATGCTCCAGAAACAATAATACAAATCAAAGAGATGTCTGATCAAAACAAACTATGGGGATGATACTTTAATATTCCTACTTCAGCGTGGTGTTATATCGTTAGTATTAACAGAATTAATTCCAGAGCATTCAATTTAACGGAAAAACCATGCTATCATACGCACGTTGTCATAGAAAGAATTTTTTCAACAGATTGTGATAGATTCATTAATAGCTGATTCGTTGTTTACTTTTTTCTTTTGGAGATTTTTGTACCCAAACTTCACACGTTTATCCTCTCAACTATGTACGTTATAGTCTTAATAAAAATTGTAAACCTTTAAATCAGAGTTTATCCCAGAAGCGTCAGCAGTATCTTTAATAAATCCGTCATTACTTAGATCTGGCACTCCTTGCTATAACAGTAGTGTTAAATATCATCAATATTGTACTTGTTGCTGGCGCGAATTCTCCATAATAAAACTGAAAAATTCAAAACATCAACGAAAACAATAAAAAGAGGCAAACCCCTTTTTTTTTTCATTTCTACTGGAATGTCGAGAATCAAAAGGATTTTGAAAGAGCTGGAGGATGTCCAGAAAGACACCACTGCGTCTATTACATTGAAGCTGGTTACAGAAGATGATTTGAGTCATTTGACGGGGTCTTTCCTGGGGCCTCCGGACACTCCTTACCAAGGAGGACGCTTCGTGGTGGACATCAAAATTCCTAACGAATATCCTTTCAAACCTCCTATTATGAAGTTTGACACAAAAGTTTACCATCCAAACATTTCCTCTGTTACTGGGGCCATCTGTCTAGATATTTTGAAAGATGCATGGACGCCAATTCTCACTTTGAAGAGTAGTTTGATTTCATTACAATCACTATTCCAGAGCCCAGAACCCAACGATCCTCAAGATGCAGAAGTGGCTAAGCACTACCTCTCAGATAGAGCAGGCTTCACCAACACAGCCAAATATTGGACCCAAATATACGCCAACAATACCGAAACTGCAGAGGTGAATGATGCTGCTTTGTATGGGATCGATGAGGGCACCGTGAAGAACTTTGAAAACATGGGATTTTCTAGGGAAAAGGTCATTGAGGTGCTGAGAAGACTAGCTATTAAAAAAGTAGATGCTGGTGAACCTCGTACAGAAAACAAAATCATCGAAGAGTTGCTTAAATGAGAGGTGTTTATTCCTACGAATAATGCTATGCTATTATGAAATATTATTAGCTATTATTTTATTGTTACTATTCTTCTATTTCACCGGCTTCTTTCTCAGCGTGTGTTGCTTAACAGAATTTTGTCTCTGTTTGTTTGTAGTCTTCTTTGCCTTGTCGTTGAACTCGTACTTGTCGCCTTTCTCTTCAATCGTCACCACTGAATTAAGCACCTTCAACATCCCTTTACTCAACGCCTTTTGTTGACTCTCTCTTGTTTCGAAATCAACTAATCCAAAGTGTCCTCGAGGTTCAACTTTTGTGGTCTTTCCAAAGGCCTTTTCAAATCCAATTCTTAACTCGCTAGCTTTTAGATCGTCAATTTTGTTCACTAAAACAGAATTGGCATATTTCTTTGGCTTATTTGTAATATTATTCAACACTTGCGGTGAGGATGATGCTTCAGATTGGGATGCTTCAGACTGAGCTGGGGTTGCTGTAGGGGTCGATGTAGGGGTCGATGGTGATGGTGACGATGGGGCTGGCTTCACAGCTTTTGGTTTAGATTGAGGTTTTGGTTTATCAGATGCTTTGGCGCTCAGTGAGACTTGGGCCCAGCTCATAGGCTTCTTTGGTTCTTCTTCAACTGATTCCTCTTCTTCAATCGCGCCTGGTTCTTCTGATATGATTTCTGGAGATTCGACAGCTTCAATAACAGCTTCAGCAGCCTCTTCCTTTTCATCCTTCTCCTCTCTTGATTTTTCCTTTAGTTCCACTTTAACTTCTTCTTTCTTTTCTTCAACAATTTCATCTTGTGGCTTTTCTGCGTCAATAATGCCATTAGCTTTCTCCTCAACTTCAATTTTCTCTGCCTGTTCAGCCTCTTTTGTAGTCTCCTCCTCTTCTGGTTCATTATTCAACTCAAAATCATCATCTGGAATCAATCTAAAGATATCATTTGTTATATCATAAGAGTTGGCGACATTGCCAGGAGTAAGAATGAAAGATTGGGTGAATCTATAAACTAGACTATCATCACTTAAAGCTAATTCCCCGATCACATTGATGAAAATAGACCCATCAAAAACAGATTGGGAATCAATGCTGGAAACTCTGATCTTGGAATTGGCAAAATACTTTGAAGTTGAATAAAATTTCTCGATCTCTTCCTTATTTGAAAACACTTGAGTTTGTAATGATTTATTAGAGATACTGAGCTGACCAATATCTTCAGGAATTTTGGAATGGGTCAGCTTTGCAGTTGGTGTGTAGATCTGGTACAGTTTGGTGGGATCCTCATGCAGTTTTTGGTAATAGAACTGGACAAAAGAGTAAGTGATTGTCTCTGTGGAGGCCATTTTGACGTAAGTTTGATAGTTCAAGGGCTCTTAAAAAAGTGGGAAAAGTGGTGTATAATCCAGGTGAAAAGTAGCAAAAATGACAGAACACTTTCAATTAATAGAATTTAACAACAATTGAACGTTAAACCAAATCAGATCGTTTGAAACTGGAGACTCACTACTGGAAACTTGAAGAAATTCGACGACTTTTGTTGAATTTTTCCAAAATTTTTCTCAAAAAAACAGTAAAAACCGGATTCCATCACGTGACTACATTTAATGAAAACTATTATGGAACATTACTTTGTGTATTATCAAAAACAGGCTAATGATAATGATGACAATTAGATCTCTGGAGCTGGCATCAAAGAGTTGAGTTGTGAGTTAAGCTGGCTTTGTTCCGAACCCAATCCGTGAATTACGGCGGAGTATCTTTCAATATCACTGATTCTATTCTTCAATTCTAGAAAACAAAAACTAGTCAATAAAGCTTGACCACCAGTAGAAACAAACAAATTCAGTCTTGGTAAACTCAACTCATCAGCAAGATTCTCCAAGCCAAATTTCACGTTGGAATCTTTGCTAACAAATTTGGATAAAAATTTCAAATCGTATAGATTTGGAAAGAATCTTTCAACTTTACTCAAAAAATCTTCTTCTTTTGTTGGCATCATGTTATTTGTTAAAATTGAAATTAGAAATCCAACATCATACCCTGCATGAAAGCTGCACCACACAACTTCTGGTAATAGAATCAGTCCAGAAGACGTCAGTAATTCAGCGAATTCAAATTGATTTATTCCCAATAATTGATGTTTATGAAAATCAATCCCAGTCTTGATTAAAGATTCAAATGAATCATTGGAGATCATCTTGGAATTCAAGTCAAATTTAAAGTTGAATTGCCATGTGCTGTAGATATTATCTGGTTTTTTCCCATTCGAATCTGTCAAAGAAATCCCAAATTGAATTAAATTCAACAAATCAGCATTGGTTCTTAAAGTTTGGTAATGATAATCATTTGTAGAAGCAAAGACTCCAATTGGTCTAGCTAGAATCCCTGGAAACTCTGTTGTAAAAGAGACATAGTTGTATTGATGGATTAGCTGCCGGATTATCTGAAATTCTTGCTGGAAGTTATCGCTCCAAACCTCTTTTATTGTTGTTACTTGTGCTGTTAGTTGAGGCAGTTGCAACGATCGATTGGATATTTGAGGCGAAAAAGACTGCTGTTGCTGTTGCTGTTGCTGTCCCAGTTTCTGAAGCTCTGGATTTTGCAAATGGCCAAAACTCATCGTATTTTGGGCTGGGCGTTTGAAATTAAAGGGTATTTTCCCTGTTTCGATGATGAAACTGTCCAACTTCTTTATATTGAATTTGAACAAGAAATACTCACAAAATGATTTCGCGAAATCACATTAGTCACGTGCTTCTGCACGTGACTAATGTTAGTAATATATTACATAACCATATTACATAATTGATTATTAATAATCAACTTGGAAAAAAGTTTTCCTTTTTTTGTTGACTTTTTGATCCTTTTTGAGTCACTAACTTTAAGAAAAGTATCAAGAACTGTGAAAGATGCCTACCATTTCTGTTGATAAAGCCGACTTATTCGAGCTTTTGGGGTATGTTTGGTTAATTTGCCTTTTTTGAGGCCTTGTCATTTCAATTTGTCAGACCACTAACAACATTCATAGTCAAAAATACACCTCTGAAGAATTCGATGAATTATGTTTCGAATTTGGTATTGAATTGGATGAAGATACCACTGATGACTGCCAACCGGGCGAACGTCCTCAATTGAAGATTGAAATTCCAGCCAACCGTTACGACATGTTGTGTATTGAAGGTATTGCTCAATCTTTAAATGAATTTTTATCAAGAAAATCTAGACCAGACTATAAACTATCCCCAACCATTCCAGAAATTACTTTAACCATTGATGAGTCAACCTCTCCATTGAGACCCTATGCTGCTGCTGCCATCTTAAGAAACGTTACTTTCACTGAAAGATCATACCAGTCATTCATTTCTTTACAAGACAAATTACATACAAATCTATGTCGTAATAGAACTTTGGTTGCGATGGGTACTCATGATTTAGATGCTTTGAAACCAAACTTTACATATAAATTTGAGTCAAAAAAAGAAATCGACTTCATTCCACTAAACCAAACTAAGAATGTTAATGGTGAAGATTTCGTTGAATTCTATAAACAAGATAGAAACTTGGGTAAATATCTTCATATAATTGAAGATTATGAGAAATTCCCAATCATCCTTGATGGTGAAAATAAAGTTGCTTCTTTACCACCAATCATCAACTCTGAACGTTCAAAAATTTCCGTAAATACCAAAAATGTTTTCATTGAAGTCACTGCAACTGATAGAACAAAAACTGAAATTGTTATCAATCAATTAGTTGCCATGTTCTCTCATTACACTGCTGAAAAATTTACAATCGAGCCGGTTCAAATAATTTCCGCTCATAACAATGAAAGTAGAATCACTCCAAATATCGCACCAAGAGTTTTAAATGCTGAAGTTGATTATATTAATAGTTGTTTAGGTTTGAGATTATCAGCTGAAGAAATCATTAAACTACTACTTAAAATGTCATTAGACGCCAAAGTTTCTAGTAAAGATTCAAATATTCTAGAAGTTGAAATTCCTTTGACAAGACCTGATATCTTACATCAAGCTGATATCATGGAAGATGCTGCTATTGCATACGGTTATAATAATTTACCAAAAACTCGTATTGCTGCTAGTTCTACTAAAGGTGCTGCTCCATTACCAATTAACAAAATCTCCGATATCATTAGAAATGCATCTGCTCAATCAGGCTGGCTGGAAGTTTTGCCATTAACTTTATGTTCTCATGATGAAAATTTCAAATTTTTGAACCAAGCAGATGATTCCAGAGCTGTTAAATTAGCGAACCCAAAAACTTCAGAATATCAAGTTGTTAGAACAACTTTAATTCCTGGTATTTTAAAAACCATACGTGAAAACAGAAAGCATTCATTACCTATCAAAGTTTTTGAATCTGGTGACGTCGTCTTCAAAGATGAATCATTAGAACGTCGTGCTTATAACCAAAGAAACTGGGCAGCTATTTATGCTGGTAAAACTTCAGGTTTTGAATATGCTCAAGGCTTGCTAGGTAAAATCATGCAAACATTAAGATCCCCATGGTTACAAGATCCTAAATCAAGTAACGAAAAAGGTTATTGGATTGAAGAAGATTCTGAAAACAAAACTTATTTCCCAGGTAGGGGTGCCAAAGTTTTCTATAGACATAAGAAAGGTGAAGAAGCTCACGTTGTTGGATCAATTGGTGTTTTACATCCACAGGTTTTAAGTTATTTCGAAATCCCATACGCAGCAAGTGCTGTTGAAATCAACGCTGAAATTTTCCTATAGATTAAGAAATTGACCACGTTAATATAAATTTGGTTATGCATTTATTTTTGTAGAGTTTTAGCTAAAACTCATCTTTATATTCTCCTCTTTTGGAAATTCATTGTCATCATAATCGTAATTCTCGGTAATAACTGTTTCTTTATCGTAATCTTTAAGTATATTTTGAGGTTCAGCTGGAATACTTTGATCATGGTCCTCAGCCAAATTTAGAGATTTAGCTGATGCGACTTCATCATCAGAAACTTTAAGTTGATCAACCCCTTCAGTCAAATCAAATACATTGTCTTTACTAACAGTCTGCTCTTCTTTATTAGCAGATTCTGAGTACATTTCCCACCATTCTTTTCTTTTGGGTTTAAACAGCTTCTGCCACATACTTTTTCTTTTGAAATTGGCTTGTTCTTTTTCCAACGCTTTCCTAGCCTCATCAAACTCTAAAACAAGTTTTCTTTGACGCTCTGTTTCCTCTGGGTCTGGTTCATCAATTTCAACAAATTCTTCCGCTAAAACTTCAAATTCTAACTTTGATAATAGCATTGGCATTGCCTTACGGTAGCCCATATGACCTTCAACAATATCTGTACAGTCGAAATTGATTATACTTTCATCATTTCCGATTGCAGATAATCCTGCTACTCTACCTAACCCACCACTCGTCGCCCTGAAAAGATACCCCAAAATCCAGTCCTTCTTAGAATATCCATTAATGAAGTCGCCTGAAACAACACTTCTAGCAAGATTTAATTGATCATTCGAAACAACAAATGGTGAACCAAATATGATAACTTTTTCAATCAACCCATAAGCTCCACGTTTGGCTAATTCAAGTAAACAAGAGTAAATAACTCTGGAGCCCAACGAGAATCCTAGTAAGGTTATAGGACGCAGCCCTAGATTTCTCGCGATTATTGTATCAGCTAAAATTAAACCAGCCTTCCAAGCTCTATCCAAAGAGACATTCCAGGGATTATCAACAAGATAACTCAATTTTGACAACATCATTGGCAATTGAACTGCACTCATTAGACCCATTAAAATTGTGGCTCCAAGAATTTGTTGAATTGATTGAGTGAGGGCCTCAGTGGCCAATATACCTATAGTTTGACCGGTAGATTGCAACATGTCAGGCTCCCACAACAACGAGTAAAGATCACCCATTATCGGATCAACAGTAGAGAAGGGAAGCCTGATATCATCAGCTTTACCATTCATCCACCCTGACACAGTAACAATCAAGTTTGTACGTCTATTATTATGAAGTGGGACAAATTCGAAAGTTTTAACATCCCCGACTCTTTTCAGCATTCCTTGAGCACCAACCTTTGCACCTATTGCAGTACTTGACAGAGCAACTAATGCAGTACCACCAGCACCAGCTAAAAATCCTGAAGTCCCCGCTATTCCAATTGTAGTTAACCCAGCTGCAAGACCAGCACCTATAACAGGCGCTAATAATCCCCCACTAAGGCCAAGAACTAAAGATCCACCAATTGTAGCCAACCCAACATACATGTATTTCTTCCTAATGTTCCTTTTCTTTCTATCTTTCAAAATTTCAGACTCATTCCAAACTTGATCGGATGTTTCCTCCAGTTGTAATGAGTCGGTTATTCTCCTTTCAAATTGACAAACATCAATTGATTGCTGTTCTATTAATTTAGCAAAGCGCAATAGTAATGTTCTAGATCTAGAATCATAAACCGAATCTGAAAGTAAAAGTAGAAATAAATCACATAGAACCGTCAAAGCAACGTCAATTTCCAACTCTTTTTCATTCTTTGTGTCCTCTGGTTTCAAAATATCAGATTTTTTCTCATTCACCTGATAATTTTCATCGTATACTGGATTGTCAACAACATGGCTCTTTCTTAAAGATTTTGCCAAATCATGAGGTTCGATTCCATGTCTTGCTAATTTCTCAATCATTTCTATCTCATCTTCTGACAAGTCCAAATGTGCATATAGTCTTTGTGTCATATTTAATTGCCAATGCCCAAAACTCGACTGAGCTAGATTCATCCTTTTGATAAACCTAGAGGTACCTCGTTTGTGATTAGAGTCTACGGATAATTTGGCCAACTCTGTTGCCATTTCAATCATCACTAGTTTAACTAGCCCAATATATGCGAATTTTTCCGAATCAGAAAGGAGATTTTTTGTAGTTTGAAGCTGATCAGATGGAGAATTATTATCATTTAATATTTCGTCTTGAATTGACTCTGTCGAACCATCATCATCTGCAGATCTGTATAGTCCACCAAGATTAGCTGTAACTGACTTTTTGAATAAAAAATCAGACTTTTTTTTAGCCTTTTTAATATTCTCAGCTTGTCTCTCACCAGCGATTCTTGTGTATCCAAAAGATGAATCATTTCCCCCAATGATCAATTTTGGTGAAGTATTCAAATGATCCTCAGTTAGTAATTGTCCTTTGTCGTCATGAATCTCCTGGTCATTAGTTGTTCCCATGTCTAGCCATCCATTCTCATCATCATTCTCATCCTCGTGAACTTGCGAAATGGTGGGACCTTCAACTATTGAGACGGCACTAGACTCTGAAGGCTTTGGTGTGGTTTCATTTATCTCTGTTTTACTGTCATTCCAACCGTATCTCACTAGCTTTGCGCTAGACAGGTTGTTTTTCTGATATCTTTCACCATCGCCTAAATAGAACTCCACAAACTCCTGTTTATTATTTTCTGGGTATAGGCTCAACTCATCATGGTCACTGTTTGGAGACATATCAGCACATAAAACAAAGGACCATCAATCTCTTTGGCGATAGGTTTTTTCTTTTTTCTTTTTTTGAAGTCGTGACCTTGTTTATTTCTTCACTTATTTATCTTATTTATCTATTTTGGTGTCACCAAATCAAATCAAATCAAATCAAATGATCAAAGACTTGAGAAGAAAACTAGTATAAAACTCCCTATTTAGGAAATTTCCAGTTTTGAGCAAAAGTTAAGACACATCCAAACACCAATGTTTGAAAAAACAAAAAAAAGCCCAGACAATCAAATAATCTCATGTGACTGTCCTTTTTTTTTATGGTTTGCGACACATAAGCTAATATAATATATAATAACCATTTTTTTTTACTTTTCACTTGTTCTAAGGAATTCACAATTTTTTGGATATTATATCACTAAACAAGACAAAATGGCTCCAATCGTACGTCTGGCTTTGAAAAGATGAAGGCAAACATTTAATCAAATTGTTATCCTCTTATTCAAGAGCTGGAACCTTGGGATTCAATGCTTTGCTGAATTTTATATCACCTTTTGTATTTTAAAAGGTTTTATAATAGCAGTAGGCTAACTAACATTTTTCTTCTAGACTAACAAAAAAGCTAAATCTTCCAACAAATTCACCGTTGATGTCTCTGCTCCAACTGAAAATGGTGTTTTTGACCCAGCTTCATACGTCAAATTCTTGAACGACAAAATCAAAGTTGATGGTATTGTTGGTAACTTGGGTAACGATATCACCGTTGAAGAATCTGGTAACACTGTCACCATTGTTTCAACTACCAAATTCTCCGGTAAATACTTGAAATATTTAACCAAGAAATACTTGAAGAAAAACCAAATCAGAGACTGGATTAGATTTGTTTCCGTCAAACAAGGTGTTTACAAATTAACCTTCTACTCAGTCACTGCTGATGAAGAAGATGAAGAATAAATTATTTGAAATAGTACTTTATAGTTATAAATTTCTATAACTTTATTTGCGTTTTTAAATAATTTGTGGTCTTTTTTTTTTGGTTTTTATTTCGTTATGGGGATTATGGGTTTAATGTAAAATAGATAATATTGCATAATGATCAGATTGTAGACCCTTAATTTTGTTTTTGCCTCTATTTCTTTCTATAAAGTCTAAAAAAGAATCTCATGTTCTCTAATTTTAATGGATATTCAAAGTCAGGTGCACATCTATACCAACAACTGTCAGTCTGTTCAATCAATTCCCAATCACCTGAATTACCATCTCTCCCAAGTAAAATCAAATCTATTAGAAATTGGACTGGAAACTTTTTAGAACCAATTGTTATATGGCTATAACTACCAGCACTTTCCGTAATCAGCAAAACACATCCACTTTCACACAGAGATAACGACTGTAGAAATTTTGTTGCTAATGATCTGTTTTCAGAGAATAGTTCGTTTGTAGTAAATAACAATGTGATCAAATTCAAAGATTTTAAGTATGCTTGATCAGGATTAACTCTAAGTATATCCTCATTTTTGAAATTTATTTGTAATGAAGTTGGATCGTCATATAACCATGTTTTTCTTATATTTTCAGTTAAAAGATCAATGTTTGTTGACCAATCTGCAATATCAACCAAATCAACCTTGGTTTTGGAATTATCTCTATTCATCGTATCAGCTTTAAATTGAGTAAAAATTGAGGATATAGCAACTAACTCGGCACCACCACCGCCACCGATTGATAATATGCAGGAATCATTGGTGCAAATTGCCTCCCGGATTGGTTTCAAAGAACAGAATAAAGAAGAATACGCCAAAGCTCGAGACGGAGTCCATCGCACACTATACGCCATTCTTCTATCACTATCCGCAAATGCTTGAATATAATCCCTATTGTACAAGTCCCCTTTGACTTTTTGGACTAGTTTGTCCAAGTCTTCACGATCAAACAACGGCTTGAAGGCTTCTATGAATAGCTTCAAAACATCTGAAGGGAACAAACAGTGTTTCGATGTTGCTGGTATCGACGAGAAAGCACCATTTTCGTTCTTTCCAGGAGTTTCACGTAATTGTCCCTCTTCCTGCTTTTGCTCACGTCTAAGCTTGCTTCTCTCAATCCTTCTACTCATTCTTACTGAATCTTAACTTGAGTTATATACACCTTATTAAAACCCTAATAATATACAAATAAATTTGCTTGAGCTCATCGTTTACCCGGCCTCGAAACGAATATAAAAAAAGGTCTTGAAAATTTTCATTCTTAAAGCTCTTTTGTACTTCCCCTTTCTTCAACCCAATCTGTGCTACAAAACGACTCAATGGCATGTGGATTAAACGGATTTATTCGTTATCCTTTATGTTGTTGTAGTTCAACGTTCTGTAGCAGTTCGGCGCTTGTGAGGCAAGTTTAATTATAAAGATGTCGATTCGTGATTCTGGTCCTTCCTCTGGAAGTTGAGCAGTGATTGTGTCTTGATAGCTTTGTTAGTTTACCATTTTAAGGTAATTGAAACAGGGCAGCCCCGTCGACAGATTGTAGAAGAAGTGGGATTGGTTTTGAACTCTTATTGAGTCTCTTTGGGGACGAAGTAATCGAGTTCGACCGCTTGTATCTCCTTGCAACATATTCCTGGACGCTGTGTAGGCCATTTGGCCGCTGATCACTTGGGTAAAACCATGTTGCTTACATCTCTTTTCTGTTTATAGTTCTAAATACAATACGATACAACATTTCTTAAGAATGAACAATATTAACCTGTATGAAATAATCAACTAAAAAACACTTAATGATGGAATAAACGAATTGGATTCTCAACATAAACAATGTCAAAAGAATCAGCTGCGGCGAAAACAGCAGAATCTTGAACTGATCCTGATGGAGCAGCAATGTATTTAACACCAGATCTAACAGCTCTATAAACGTTATCTGGGAATGGGAAGAAAGCGTCTGATGATAGGGCAACGTTGGTTAACTTAGCCAACCATTCTCTCTTTTCCTGTTCAGTTAATGGTGTTGGAAGATCTGCGAATTTGGAGTTGTACTCAGATAATTCTGGCTCGGTAGTTGGGATTTGACTTGTAACAAATAAATCAATAGCATTGGACTTTTCTGGTCTTTTGACACCTTTAGCCCATTTGAAACCTAAAACTCTTGGGTGTTGTCTTAACCACCAGTTATCAGCTTTATCACCAGCTAATCTAGTACAGTGAATTCTTGATTGTTGTCCAGCACCTAAACCAATAACCATACCATTCTTAGCATAACAGACTGAATTCGATTGAGTGTATTTTAATGCAATAGTGGCAACAGTTAAATCAATGATAGCCTGCTCTGTTAATTCTTTGTTTTTAGAAACAATTTCTTTAAAAGTAGATTTGTTGATAATAGCATCGTTTCTCTTTTGTTGTAATGTAATACCATAAACTTGTCTTGATTCAGAAGAATCTGGTGTAAAGTTTGGATCAATTTGTAAAACACAATATTTACCATTCTTCTTTTTCTTTAATAATTCTAAGGCTTCTGGTGCATAACCTGGAGCGATAACACCATCTGAAACTTCTTTGGAAATAATTTGAGCTGTTGATAAGTCCACAATATTTGATAAAGCAATCCAATCACCAAATGATGACATTCTATCAGCACCTCTAGCTCTAGCATAAGCATTGGCCAATGGGGACAAGTTTTCAATATCAGAAACAAAATATAGCTGTTTTTCAGCATCAGATAATGGTAAACCAACAGCAACACCGGCTGGAGAAACATGTTTGAATGAAGCAGCAGCTGGTAAGTTCAAAGAAGCTGATAGTTCTTTTACTAAAGGCCATGAGTTCAAAGCGTCTAACAAATTGATATAACCTGGAGAACCACTCAAAACTTTGAATGGTAATTCACCTTGTGGAACATAAGCTTGAGCAGGTTTTTGGTGAGGGTTAGCACCATAACGTAAAGGTAATTGAGAAACACCTTCGGAATATTGTTTTCTGAAGAAGTCAGAAATAGCAGCATCATAATCAGCAGTGTGCTCAAAGGCTTTCAAAGCAAATTTATTTTTAATTTTTTGAGATATTTCACCAGTTTTCAATTCTTCCAAAAATTCAGCATAATCATATGGATCAGATAAAATTGTAACTCTTGAATGGTTTTTAGCAGCAGCTCTTAATAAGGTAACACCGCCGATATCAACTTCTTCGACGGCTTCTTCAATTGTGACACCAACTTTAGAAATTGTTTCTTTAAATGGGTACAAGTTACAAACAACAAAATCAACTTTCTCAATTTGTTGATCTTTCAAATCTTTTTCATCAGATTCCAAGTTTCTAGCTAAAATACCACCATGAACAGCTGGGTGTAAAGTTTTAACACGACCACCTAACATTTCTGGAGCATGAGTAATGGTTGAAACGTCTTCAACTGGGAAACCAGCTTCACGAACCAATTTAGCAGTACCACCAGAGGCTAAGATACGAACATTGTTTTGGACTAGACCTTTAGCAAGATCCAATAGTCCAGTTTTATCATAAACTGATAAAATAGCAGTCTTGGAGTAGGAAACCATTATTGGGGGATGATAACAATCAGGGGTGACAATTGCGTGGGTTTGAAAAGAAACTGAACAGACAGAATCACAGAGATTTCACGTTTTAAAAAGAAACCTAAAAGCACGAAACGACCAACAATAAATTGAACCAAATCAAAGAAAGAAATCAATCAATTGAAATTTTCCTTTTTCCAATTTTTTTTTGATCAATTAAAATTCCAATTTAATTTTCGACTTCGCTTTTGAATTTTTTTCTTCCGGCAAGAGTCAGAAAAAAAATAAGAGCTTTAAACAATAAAAATAGATCAGCTAGAAAAGATATTTGCTAGGTAGAATAGTATATCAATTGTATTACAGTAACAAAGATCATAATCGCTAGTAAAAGAATATATATATATAAAAAAAAAAAAAAAAAAAAACATTACAGTCACGAAAAACTACAACTTCATAGCTTCAATTTTAAGCAAAGCAATATGTATGTATTCACTAACAAGAATTTTTGTCCTATTTCTTCAACATTCAACAAACCCAAGTTTTAAAGTAACACGAATACAAACTCTTAAAAAGTATGCTAAGCTTAACGGTAACGCCATAAAGATAAGGTGTTTTGTTTTTTCCAGGTATGACGACGACCAGCTTTGGTGTTGTTGTATCTGTGACCTTTGTTAAGACCTCTAGATTTCTTACCTGAAGCAGTAAGACCTCTGGATTCACGATGTTTGTGAACTGGGTTAGCGATCCAGTTGATTTTAGCATCACGACGGATGGCTTTGTGGGATGGATCGACTAAAATGACTTCAAAATATTTGTAAGTAGAATCTTGGTTAACCCAGTATGAGTTCAAAACTCTCAAGTTAGAAGCACGACGACCAACACGCTCTTCAGCAGTGGTACGTAATGATTTTTGGTATTTCAATTGAGAAACACCTTGGTTGGTTGGTTTACCGTAAGTAGCACCTTTTGGAACAGGTCTCTTTCTGTTACCACGACGAACTCTAACACGGAAAATAACGAAACCTTGTTTGGCTTTGTAACCTAAACGTCTAGCCTTATCTGGACGAGATGGTCTTGAAGCACGGTGAATAACGTTTTTTTGACGGTATTCCCAGACTCTAACTCTGAATAAGAATCTGTTGACATCAGATTGTTTTTTACGTTGTAATTCTTCCAAATATTTGTAAGCACCCACTGTAATAATGACGTTAGTTGTCTATTCCAAAATAATGTTCGCTCAAAATAAACATACTTTTGGTCTGTTGATAGTTAGTATTGAAGCTTGTTGTTTATAACTCTTCGTTAAAGTTTTTCACTGAAAAATTTTGATTGTTGAAAAAAAAAAATTGAAAGCGTAAATATTTACCCGGTTTTTAGGGCATATTTGGAAATTTTTATCATCACGTGATTTACATTTAAGAAACCCTAATATAATTCCATATTTGATAGTCAATGCTTTTTTACGTAACGAATTCCTTTGTGGTAAAATGATTTTCTGCTTTGAAATAACAGGCATCAATAGCTGCTGTGATGTTTATATATACTAAATAAGAATTTTCAGAATATCTTCCATGTCTTTATTGAAACCTCTTTCGAACATATCTCTATAAATTTGTTATCCCTGTAGTGATGACGCAATTTTAACTCATACACCATTTAACTTTGGAACCTTATAACGATGGTAAGAGACCCAATATGTAAATGAAAGAAATATGAATCTCAAAGGGCTTTAGAGATTCAAAGGCGTTATGAAGATCACAGCTAAAACATAACCAGTATCAGGAATACCCGTAGTTTTTATCAAGGAGTCAGATATATAATTATATTAAGTAGATCATACTATTGATATAGCAACGTCATTTAAGCCGCATCTAAAGTTTTCAAAAAGGAATGTATAAATCATATGCTCATCAGCTCAATTTTTAACTTAACTGAAAGTTTGAGTATATTGAAACGTCTACAGCCAACTAATGCTAATAACTGAACTTCTTAATTGTATGGTAGACTAGACACCATGATATTTATCGAGTAATGAATACTCAATATCCATTATCAACTACATACCCTAATCTGTTGTTTTGTAGATCAGTAGCGATTAGCGAACTATCCCGAGCTTCTTATATGATGAACTCCAGTTTGATCTTTATGAGTTTTTATAAGTCAGTATGACGTTTTCTTACGCTTTTTTATCTGCGCGATCCAGGAACGCCTTCCAGAAATGGTAAGAAAAACGTCCCAAGGCGGCAGCGGTGCCTTGCAGATCCCCAGCCAATTAGAACTAACAACAACAACAACAACAACAACAACAGCTCTTATTAGATTAGAAGAAGAAAAGAAAAGAACACTGTTAGGAAGTTGATACGATTCTTCAGTGTTGTTTTGGAGGTACTATTTCTAGCAGTTGTTTGCGTAATTGCCAGTGGTAAATATTATTATTTGAAGTTGCAGTTACCACTATGTTATTCGTCACGGTGCATCGGGATCTGCTCTTGTTTCATAACATAACTTCACCTTCTCTGATCATCATCCGTCCTGGCATTCATTAACAACGATCACAAGTTTCATCTTATAAAACCTCCCAACTTCCCCCAAATCTCTTGTGGTCAACAAAAAACGAACAACTATTCACAACCAACAACTACCTACTACCAACTACAATGAGCTTACTCACAGATTCCACCATCGGCGCTATTGCGCTTGCTGTCGACTCGTCAGCTACTACAACGTCAGCTCTTCCTACCGCCATAATCGCATCCACCATCCACGACTCTTCATCTACCTCCACACATCAATCAACTCAAAGCACACTATCTTCCAGCTTCTACTCTGACCTGCAAATACTCACAGATTCATCAAGTATAGCACAACTAGCCTCTACAACTGCAAATTCAGAAAACGGTGGTGCTCTTGATGGTGATTCATCAACAACTGCTACTATTCAAAAGATTAACTCAGGTTCATCATCCATTAAAATTCCTTCTAAAGCTACAAGCTGGAAACTGTCTATTGGTATTCCACTGCTGTTGATACTCCCTGTGTTATTATAAAAAAGAAGGTAAGAGACTATGATTGCGTGCTTAAAGCATGATACCCTAATTTCAATTCAGTTCAATACGTCGCAGCTGGTACACTTTGTCGCTGCTTATACATAATAAAAGAGGTGGTTTTTTGTCTAAAAAATCTGATGGTTTTCTCTTAATATTTAATTTAATTTAATTTAATGTTGGTTCTTTATTGTTTGACTTGTGAATAATGAGACTACTTGGTATATAAAATTCATGATTAATATGGTTTAATTTTTATTAGCGTAGTTGAAAAAAAAAAAGACGCGTTAAAAAATGTAATCCCATGCAATTGATGTTATTTGTTAATGGCAACAGAGCGCCCCTTTAAGCCAAATCCATATAACTTTCACAGCGTGTCTCAATTAATTCAAGTAGGAACTAAGCCATGTAAAAGTTACTCTTACAAATGCATTTTAAAACTATAATTATAATTGTACCTATTAAACCTTAACTATACAAAACCTTGGGAGTCCAAACAACGAATTAAACAAAACATAACATAACAGAGTCAAACATTGTTGACTTTTTTTCTAACAGTTCATGCCAATAAAAAATAATGATGCAAAAAGTATTTTCAGCATTTAGGAAGATTATAAGCCTAAACCTAAGATGATTGGAGCAGCAACTAAAGCACCAATGGCAGCACCAGATTTCCATGACATGTTAATGGAAACAGCACCACTTGAGGAAGTGGTGGTAGAGTTAGAGGAGTTTGAGCTTACGCTTGAGTTTGAAGCAGCAGAAGCGGCGTAGACAACAGCTTGGGTTGGGACTAAAGATAAAGCAGCGATAGTGGTAGACATTGTAATAGAATATAAGACAGAGTAATGTAGTATGAAGAAATGACACAGAGAAGAATGGGAAGGTAATAAGGGATTCAACACGTATTTATATATTTTAGAATGAGGCTTTCATGTTCTTAAAATAGAACATCCGTGAAATTTCAGGTTCTGGGAAGCAGCCGATCGCGTTTCAAATTTATTCCAAATTAATACGCGTTTAGGCTTTGTTTCAGAAATTTGACATTGAATAATCAGCAAATTGAGAGCACCTTGCTTAGACCATTCTAAGCGATTGTCAGATAGGCGCTGAAAGTGACTGTTGCACTGTTGCTCACTATTATCTCCTGTTGTTCACCTGGGGACAAGCTTTCCAATTCAAATCAGATCTCTTGTCCAGAATCATGTCAATTTCCACTGAAGTGTTTTGATTGCAGACAGCAGATAGTAGACACGTAAAAAATGCTGGTTGTTTAATTTACCTCGCCTTGGTATATTTTTAGATCTGACCTTTGACGTCTTTTGGCGTCTTTTAAGATCATAAAATTCGATTGTACTGCCGAATCGGGAAAAAGGTAAATACAAAAAACTCCGTTATATTTCCTTATTAGGGTAATAGCCAGCATTTTAAATTAGTTCTACTGCATTGTCCCCTGGCATCATCTCATCACTGTTCATTCTTCTGTTCTTCGTTGGCATCACTAAGTGAATATTCATAGACAATGTTTTCCAAATTACTAATTTCAAAGTAATAAAGCAACTGGGAAAATCAGCAATAACGCAAAAAGTTGAAGAAAAATAACATTGTACGGAGATTTAATGCAAATCAACTTCAATGATACATATAAGCCATTTTTGTGGTGGTAGTATCGGTAAAATCAACTATCACACGATAGATTTGACAGAACTCTATACCTACAGCTAAAAAAAAAACTTTGGTATAAATCAATGAAATTGAAACAATAATACTAGCTAATTGAAACAATAATATTAGCTAATCGGATCAAAGTAAATTGGATAAAGATATTCCAAAGGCGATGGTTAACACAAAACTCGAAAACCAACTCAAAATAAGGCCAAAGTAATATCATTGTTGATATAACAACTGAAGTGTTTATGAAAATAACTCCATCCTCGCGCATATATCAGAAACAGATAATGAAATACAATAAGCACATTGGCCGAACACCAATCTATCTGTTGCTTATAATCTTATTTGTCTTATTTGTCTTATTTATCTTATTTCTGAATTTACTTTCTTATATCTGTACTTATAAACGATACATAGCACATATACCAATACCCCAGGTTAGGTACATAGAAATTACAAGGACGTAATAAAGTCAGCAAAAATGAAAATAGATAACGACTGTAACTCAAAACTTTCTCAATTCTGATATAAATCTAAAATATTGAGATTCACTTTTTGACTAATGTCATTCCTCTATAATATAACAAAGGCTTTGAATTTGTGAATTAAAGAGTATCTTCAATTAGTTACTCTATTTTAACTGGTATATGACTATTAATTACCATATACAAGCTACATATTCACAAAGTAAACCCTTCATGTAGCCCTTCAAAACTAGAATCCCATAATTGTTGCAAAACAGGACATATTTAAATAGGTTGGATCTAACCTAAGAAGTACATGGAGCATCCACAATCTAGCTGAGGAATTATCATATAAAAGAAAGCAGTTTTGATCATCGGAAATCGGAAATTTGGTTTATTGTCATTTTTTAATTTTTGGTGGCACAGCCATACATTTACGTGATAGAATTTCGGGCAAAAAAAAAAAGACAATTATTGAATCCCCTTTTTCCATTAGTTAGAGCCAGATTAATTGTTTGGAAAAACTGATAACTCAAATATCCATCAGTTCATTCTTGGGGAACAAACAGGTAGTGATATGTCGAAGGATCAGGCTCCTATTGTTCCAACTGGGTGGAAAGCTCAATTTGATGATAAATACCAGACTTGGTTTTATGTTGATTTAAAAAGTGGCAAGTCACAATGGGACGTCCCAGAAGGTACCACATGGCCAGGAGAAGATCAAAAACATGATCCACCTCCATACGAACCATCTCCAACTAGCTCAAGTCAAGGAAAATCAGCAGGAAATATTAAAACACAACAATCAGATCAAAGAGCATTTGGATTTAATGGTAACAGCAACAATACTGGGTATCAACAGGGTTATCCACAGCAGGGTTATCCACAACAGGGTTACCATCCACAGCAGGGCTATCCACAACAAGGTTACTATCCACAACAGGGCTATCCACAACAAGGTTACTATCCTCAACAAGGTTATTATCCTCAACAAGGCTATCCTCAACAACAACAAAACGGCCGTCGTTTCGGTGGTGGTAGTAGTAGTGGTATGATGGGAGGAGCTGCACTTGGAGCTGGAGCTGGTTTGCTAGGTGGTTTAGCATTGGGATCTATGATGACCCCAGATGTTATTGTTGAAAATAACTATGGTGAAGACTACGGCGGAGGAGATTTTGGAGGAGGAGATTTTGGAGGAGGCGACTTTGGGGGAGATTTTTAGTTGAAGTTTAAATAGGGATATTTGTATTTAGCAATTAGCATTAGATGAATTATTTATGAAAGGTTTTTTTTGTTAGTTGTAGGAGATTTGAATTTGACTAGCGGGAATAAATTATAAGCTTACTAAATTAGGATAGCTCGGCATAGCGAAGAAGTTCCGCAATAAATAAATAAAGGCAAAAAAGCTTTAACCGAGACTTCACCAGCTTGAAAATATAAATAAACATATAAATACAAACTTCTTTTCTACTGAACTATTGTTCTGTTTCTCGCCTGCTAATAATACAGACATTACTATGAATAGAATACTCCCCAAGTTCAATCAAAAGCCCTCCAAGCAGCAACTTATCGTAAAGACAGAGGTTAACGACAGTGCGGCCGCAACTGCAAAGCCAGTCGTCAAGTCCCCTGACTGGGAAATCAGATATGATCCCACTCTTTCCGTTTACTACTACGTCAATCTCAAGACTAATCAGACGCAATTTGATCATCCAGATGAGGTTGTGTCTTCGCCGTTAGCATCGCCCATGTCAAGGCAAGATGTGGATGCGTTATTCATGGAAAACATGGATAAGATGGATCACAGAAAATCTACATTTGGCTCGTCGCTGAAACGAACGTTGTCTCCAAAGTTCCTTCATGGCTCAAATCTAAGAAGAAGACAAGGTTCAACCCCTATAATTAACGCTAAAGAACTAAAAGATGACGATGAGGTGGTTGATGAAGATGTTGAGGAATTCAAAAGGCTTTTCGAGCTAGAAATGAAAAATTATGAATCTGAAAGACTAAACAACTGACACTAGAATTGGAAAAGACTCTTTTTGCTCCTCTGAATATTCCCACCCTTTTTAGCTAATGATAATGCCCATTTAATGATTTATATTTTTCTTGTTCTTGTTTTTGTAGTTGTTGAAGATGAGTTGGTTTTGGTGGCAGTTGATAAAGATGATTCAGTTTCGTTTTTGGTTTTCTCTTTACCCTCTGAAACATTTTGTTTATCGATCTCATTTATGAACCAGGTTAACGTAGCCCACAGTAAAACTGAAAGAACTAATAAGTTGATGAGGTGAATTGATCTCGATAAGAACACAAAAACTAACAATGTCACAACTAGAAGGGCAAAAGTGACATGAGTGGCAAACACAAGCGTGGGTGTTGTACCTGGAGTGAATATTGAGCTCCACAGCTCTTCGAAAAATCCAATCATAGTGTCTTGTTTTTAAAGTTTAAAGTGGACTTTTCGATTTGGTTCGATCTTGAAGTTTCTCATCAAAGAAAAAAACAATTCGCGGAAATATTTTCAATTAAACGAAGATAAAGGAAAAATTCAGTAAATTAATTCCTCACTGTTCTTTGTTCTTTACCAGAAAGAAATGTCCAAGTTTGCACCTAAACAACCAGTCCATCTCGATCCACCACAAGACAAGGTCTTCACTAAAGAAGAACTCGCGGAGTACAATGGAATCACCCGTCCAGAGAGATACATCGCAATTAAAAGAGACGTGTTTGACGTGACGAAGAACGTCCAAGCTTACGGTCCTGCAACAAAGTATAGTGTATTGGTTGGTAGAGATGCTAGTAGAGCACTAGGGAAATCAAGTTTGAAGGATGAAGACACAGCGCTGGAAATCAGTCATGACACCTCTGGATTCACAGAAAGACAGCACCAGGTGTTAGATGATTGGTATAGTTTCTTTGTTCAGAGGTATGTTGAACTTTAACTAAACAGTTTCGTGCATATATTGACTTAAAACAATAGATATAATATTATGGGGAAGGTTATTATATAAGACTCAGCCTTGTCGAATGGAATTCATAGATACGCCCCAACACTAATCATGTAGGTCCATTGTTGATATATCAGTTTATGAACGGTTCTCTGATCCTTTCACCATCAAATATAGTATTGCTATAATTGATAAATGCTTATGAAACTGGACACTTATACAACATCATTTCACGTGTTATACTTGCTCTTGGTTCAACTTTATATATGATATCAACATATGCTAGACAAAGTCCTGGGCAACTCCCCGAGTATTGTATCCAATGGTTTCAAGTAAGCTTCAATTTTGATAACGGCTTTTCCAACTTTCACATCATAATATTTGAACCAACATAAATACAATATAACCTACTTTAATAGCGTAACTTGTGCGACATATACCACCAACAATCAGTGGTTTTTCAAACCTCCGAAATGTTCGACTAAAGTTCACGACCAACGAAGTTATTGGGCCCACCTTTAAAATCAACCTACGAAACCGAACTGCTTACAAGGATGAAGCGATTGATCTTGACAAATGTGCTAGTCAAAACGTTTTACTTTATTGGTGATCTTTCATGGTCTATTAGCTTCTTGAATACTCGTTTACTCTCATACAGACAACATCAATCTATTGTTACAATATTTATGATTTCTTGAAAATGTAGGTGAGAAGCTTTTAAAATAATCTGCTTCAAGGCTATTAATGTTTTTTATCGATATTTAAGTTGGATTACTACACTTATAAATCAATAGACTAAATTATTTATAACAACAATTTCCTTAATCGAATAAACCGAATCCCATATCATCATCAGATTCTTCAGCATCTTCAGCTTCTTCTTCAGCTGGAGCAGCATCAGCAGAAGATGAAGCAGCAGCAGCAGCTGGAGCAGATGAAGCGTAGTTGTCTGGGTTTTCAATTCTGTCAACCAATTCTTCGATTTCTGGGAAGACAAATTTGGAAGCAATAGCAACAGCCAACAAATCTTTGTATGAGTTGACAACGGAGTGACCAACTGATGGTAAGGTTGGGTAGTTGATGGCCAATGAGATTGAAGCAATGGTGTTGATGGCAGAAACAAAGTGACCAACTAATTCAGAATCAGAAATATCCAAGACTGAAGCAGGGAAAACTTGACCATCGTCATAAACTTGAACAACTGATAAACCGTAAGAAAATGGAGAAATTTTCAACAAGTTTAACAAAGCAGCTTCAGAAGCACCAACTTTGGTACCTGCGTTAACAACAGTAACATCAGAAGCAATTTCAATAGTACCTCTGGTAATTTTGGTGGAAATACCAATAGCTTGGAAAAAACTGGTTTTACCAGGATCCATACCAGTATTTTGGGCTGGAACAACAACATCTTCTGGAGCAATGGCACCGGCACGGGCTGGAGCAGCAACTCTGTTGGATAAGATTTCATCTCTAATGGTTGATAAGTCTTCGTTGGTGAAAACGAAACCAACGTTACCTCTAACGTATGGTAATAATTTTTCGTAATCTGGTAAGTCAGACAAGAAACCACGGATAGCACGACGAATCATGGTGTTTTTACCCATCAAAACGACAGCTCTACCTCTTAAAGATTTTCTGACTTGATGTAATTGTTGAGAAGTAACATTGTCAACACCAACAACGAAGATGGATTTGTATTCTTCTAATAATTCTCTTAATTTGCCGAAGTATTCAGCTTTTTTTTCACGGATTCCTGCCATTTCGTCTTGATTTCAGAAAGGATATTTAAAGGTTAAAGTCTGGTTCTTCTTCATAATTGAGGATAAGTTCGTTATTGAATTTTTCACTTTTGTTTTGCATGGTAATTTTTTATAACACCCGGACACCATATGATATGAAATTAGGGTTGAGGTCTGGTATAAATCACGTGATACTATAAAGCCCTATCAATATATAATAAGTCTACATAGTTTATTTAAATATGTACCAAAACCGATTTATTATGAGATATGAATATGTATGTAAGTATAATTGTTCATTCATCCCCAGAGGTTGATACATTAATCAGTGAAAAGGAAGCTAGTCTTTTAGTATTGAATGGTGATCCAGTCCTAATGTCATCTAAGGATGTGTTTGGGGACGATTGTCCAGTGACAAATGCCCTTTGATGTTTGATAGTAGATGGGTTTTGTAAGCTTATTTGTGATAGATTTACTGATTCACTTGTCTTGTTCGGCGAAGATGGATAAAAATCTGATAATTTTGGTGATGATGGATGAATATCGGATAACTTTTTTTCCAATTGAAGCTTCTCATTCTTCAGAATCTTGAATTTTTGTGTCAATATTGAGAGCCTTTGACGATCATTCTGCAAGAACTCAATTTCATTTTTCAAATTTAAATTATCACTTTCTAATTCCTTATTAGTCTTCGTTAAAGTCTCAATTTTTTTTTGTAGAATTGGTAAATCAACAGTTAGATTTTCAACTTCAGATAATTGTTTGTTGATTAATTCACTTTGGCTCGAAAGTTCAAATTTCAACTGTTCATTTTCATAATTCAATTCTAATGGAGATGGTTGAAGACCATGTTCTTGTAAAAGAACATGTTCTTCGGCTATGTATCTCTTCTTTCTTTCCTCATTCAACAACTGTGTTAACTGACTGATCTGTAGGGCACTTTCTCTTAATTGGTCTTCGTGTTTAATTTCCGGAGTGTCATCCAATGATCCATTCAGCTTCTCTTCTAAGACCAATTCTCTTTTTATTGAAGCAGCTAGTTCTTTTGATACAAGATCTAGTTCTCTCATCAGAATTGTCTTATCCTCCATTATACCCAATTGATCAACTGTCAAATTCAATGATTTAGTGAGTTTTGGAACAAATGACCCAGCTAGAGACTGTTTCCGATATACCTCCTCATCAACATGACCCGAATCATCTTTTGTGGAAGATGGTGGGGTAGATGCAAGAGGAGAGTTATCGGTATAAGAGTTATTATCGCCTTTTGAACTGGATTTAGGCACGAAAGTTTCATCTGTTGAAGGAGAAATGATTTTTCTATCTATATCGCTGTTATCAGAAGATTCAGTTAGATTTTTGCCACCTTCTTTTCTTGTCCATTTTTTGAAAAACTTTGGTGATTTCAAAGCATTTGTAAAAGAACCATGTGATTTTAAAGATTCTGTATCGGCCAATTTAACTGGACTTGATTGAGTTTCAACAACAGGAGTGTTGTCTGCAGCGTCAGGAAATATGTCCCCTTTTGGTGTTTCAGCATGAGCAACATCAAAAGTTGAATCATAATTCTGTGTGAATGTTGATTGGTCATCAATAGTTGCACCCATCAATGAGAACTGGGATGCAGTAACAAAAACATCATTAGCAGTACTAGATTTATGAGCGAGCTGATAGATTAATTTGTTGTTTTCATTAGGATATTCAGGCGTTTCAGAAACTGTAGAATATTCGCTCATAGAAGAAATCGAAACTGAATTTTTAAAATGGTTCTTGTCTGAGTTGAGTCTTTTAAATGGTGATGAGCCAGCAGAATGTGATGGGGACTTAGACGGAGATCCATGATAAGAAGATTTGAAAGTGTTTGAAAGCTCATTGAAACTGCCATTTAATGGGGTCGTAGCACCGCTCAAGCGATGTGCTTCATATGGTTTTGATTCATCTAAGCGCTCTAGAGTTCTTGGAGAAAATGTTCCCTTATAAAGAGGATCATCTGTCTCGACCTTCTTCTTCTTTTCTTCCTCCTCTTCCTCCTCCTTTATCTTGATAGAATTATTGTGATTTGCAACTTCTTTTTCTTCTTTTTCTTCTTCATCATCAGTTTCATCATCACGTAATTTTAGAAGACTCAAATGTGGTAGTGCTGTACTTCTTGGTAATTTTGAAGGAGTATTGTTTGTTTGTTCATTGTCTGGATTCTTTCTCGATACTTCTGGTGACGGGGTAGATTCGTCTTTTGGAAGGAGATATATCTGATCTTTTGTACTTGAAATATCAGAAAATGACAATCCAGAACGATCTAAGTTTTCATTGTCCTGGGTATTATCAGCTAAGTAATGATGCGACGTATCTGACTTTCTTTCTTGGGTTGAAATTGGCTGCTGCTGTAAAATAGATGGTGATACTTGTTGTTGAGGTAGTTGTTGTAAAGCTTGTCCATGAACTTGTTGTAAAGCTTGTCCATAAACTTGTTGGGAATTTTGTTGTTGATACTGTTGGCCTGGGATCTGTTGGCCTGGGATCTGTTGGCCTGGGATCTGTTGACCTGGGATCTGTTGACTTGGAATTTGTGGTTGATACTGTTGACCCGGGGCCTGTTGTCTATGTTGGGGATTCAATGGTGATGGACCGGATGCTGAAAGCCTTTGAGGGTTAGTCATTGGTGGACCCTGTCTCATGTTTGGTGAGCCCCCACCATATGGGCCTGGAGGAGGACCTCTCTGTTGAGCTACACTAGGTTGCCCTTGGTATGGATTTGTAGTTAAAGAATAAGCTCTTGAAGATGGAGGTGGGCCCTGATGTAATGAGTTTGCTCTTGGATAATGTTGTTGAGGAGCTCCTGCCAGTGAATTTGCTCTTGGTGAATTCATGACTCCTGGAGTATCATTGAATTTCGGATCATATGGATACGACTGCAATGACATTGTTCTTGGATCACCAGTTTTTCCGGCATTTGCATATGTTTGTTTCTTCAGTGCAGTCAATTGCTTTCTATATTGAGCAGCAGAAACAGAGCCGTGAGGTTTCACAGCAGGACTAGACAAGGTAGGGATTATTGGTGCTGTATCATATGTTGATTGTGCGCCATATCTCCCACGATCTTTTATTGTTGTCAGATCATCAAAAGACAGTGTGCTCGACTGCGATGGGTCTATAACAATGTCTTTCTCATCATCGTCACCATCACCTCCATCGCCAAATGCACTTTTTGTTTTCTTTTGTTTGCCAAACTTTAAAAACGAGTTGAAGGTTGAATGGTTACTAGTCATGGATGATCTTCTCAAACGTGGAGGTAGTTGTTGTTGCTGTTGTGGAACGGGCTTTCTTGGAACGGGCTGGTTTGGATAATATCCGCCTTGAGCAGGGCCATTATAGCTAATATTTTGGGAAGGTTGGCTATACATGTTTGGTGATTGGTGCTGATTGTAGATTTGCTGTTGCTGATTGTAGATTTGCTGTTGCTGATATTGCTGTTGTTGTTGCATTGGTCGTTGTTGTTGTTGCGCTGGTTGATGCTTTTGATTGATGGGGGTTTCTTTGGTTATGTCAATGCCACCTATGTCAGTACTCAACAGTTGGTTCCTTAGAGCAGCAGAGCTGTTAGACTGTGGTCTTGAAGCAGCATGCATTTTTATAAATCCTTCAGTAATTGATAATGCTAATGTTTATTGATGATTGTTGGGTACAAATAAGCCGCCTTATGATAAAAAAATGTAATTCCACCGACTGAAAATGAAAAAAATGGAGCAAAACAGGATAGATTTCTTCTAGTGGTACAAAATGGGAATCAAATGACAGCTAGTAGAGTTATAATTATCCAAAGACAGCGATGCCATACCAAAGCCTGTTGAACATGCTGCTCCGAAACATGAAATTGCGAGAAAAAATTAACCGAAAGGAAAAAAGAAAATATTGAAAAATAGCCATATTAGGAAATAACTACTTTAGGGTAATACTAAAAAAGCTCTATAAACTATCTACGATCCTCAACCGCAAGGTGATCAATAAAATTTCTAGTTTTCAAATGAACAGCAACTAACACAATAGTAAACATGGTAAATTTCAAGGATATCTGAATAACAATAATACGAGGACTTATCTTTTATTCTGCTGATTATTATATTATTATTGATTTTTAAATGTATTATAAAGATTGAATAATTGATAATTTAATTCTTGAATATTTTTTTTTTTTTAGTAAAGCTACTATTAAACTTCTATTTTTCAAATTTCAATAAAATTAGTTTCTATATAATTTTAAATACCATAGTTTTTTTTGTAGTAAAAGTACAGGAGTACCTAGATAAGTAAGAAGCTACTTTCGAAGGTATTCAGATTACATGTTCCGGTGTTTGGATGTGTCAATTGTGTATTAAATTGTAACGCTAATATATTAGTTCATAAACATCACATCAAAATAGAAAACTGAACAGTGGATAGCCCATAAAACATCATAAAAATTATCCTAAATTGAAGTATCAGTTCGATCAATGGTCAAAGCTTTGGCATCTCTATAAATTCACACCTGATCTAGCGATGATTATATAATGAAAGGCGGGTAATATGAAAAGATCAGAAAAAACATCCATATAAAAACAAACGATCCCATCAAGTTGTTTATTTGTCTTATTCTATACTGAACAAACAAGATGAGCGGGTTTACACAAAAGAGAAGATTCAGTGAGTGCCTACTACTGAAAATTGCTTCATGAGCTTCACTAACTTCAATGACAGATAATGATGAATATCATGAACCTTACAGAAAGAGACCTCGCTTACCGCCAATAGTTCAATTGTGTAAATCGTTGTGCGCTGACCTGAACACATTAGGCGAATCTACCCAAAAATATCAAGAAGATGTTGAGTTTATGAGTACTTCAATTGTTGCTAATTTTGAGAACGAAAAAGAGTTTCGTGATGCTATCTTAAACACTTTTTTGGCTATTTCCATTGAACAACCACAGAAAATCCCTCACATTGCTGGTTTGATTCAAGTTGTTAACTCCCAAAATAACACTGTTGGTAAGATAATTATGGAGTTCTTCCATCAAAAAGCACAAGAAATCGTCATTAGTGCCACAGAGAAAGATATTCATCCCGAATCTTACGAGACTGGCCCATGGAATAAGCTAAAACTTATCTTAAGATTATTTGCATCTTTGTCTTTCATGGTCAGTAGTGAAAGTTTAGCCAGCATATTCAAGCAATTTTTGAATTTAGCAATTGATCTTCAAAAAGCTTCTGATAAAAGAAGCCCATTAGGAGAAGCAATTTTTTACAATACAGTCATTTCTATTCCATATTTGACAATCTTTTCTTCAAATTATGATAAAGAGTCGATTATTTCCTTAATCAAACTTGCCGAAGATTTCAAAATTGTTAAGAATTCAGTTACTATTACAAGTTCTTTTATTGATGCATCTCCTTTTGAACAAAAAGATCTTGTTTCTTTAATTTTACCAGCTGTAAAATCACAGGTTGAAAACCCAACTGATATTTTCATTGATTTGAAGATTCTGCTGAAGAGCGAACTTAAAGAGTCGGATAAGCATGATATCCCTCAACTTTCACTCCCAACATTGGAGAGTTTGAAAGAATTCAGTGGATTGGATATCGGATTGGGAAGTGTTGATGGTATGTGGAGAACACCAAGATTAACCTTTGAAGTATATTTACCTAAGGATGGCCTAATAACTACTCCCAGCACTGAGTCCTACTTCGGCTTATTAGTGAGGGATATTGTGATCGATATTATTGAAGCATTAGAATTTAACAGAAAAGAAGTTGCTAGACAAATTATAACACTTGACTTATTTTTCAAAAACAAGCTCTTCGCACCACCAGGAACAAACATTGACGCCTTGAAAGATGTTCAACAAAAAAATCTCGAGGAAGGTTTGACTTTATCAACCTGGAAGACGGAGGATATCGCAGTTGAATCCGTTTTATCATTGATATTCAAGCTACCAACAGCTTCTCAACCATTTGTCTATTTCTACACTATTTTGGTAGAAGCTTGTACAAACGCTTCGCAAGCAATCGCTCCTGTGATGGGTAGAGCCATCAGAATCTTTTACGCAAACCTAGGTAATCTTGATTTTGAATTGAGACTAAGATATTTGGATTGGTTATCGATTCAACTAAGTAACTTCAACTTTACTTGGAAATGGAGAGAATGGGAAGATGACTCTTTGAGACAGGTCAATAGCATTTATCACCCAAGAATTGTCTTCATAAAAAACTTGATAAAAAAAGAACTTAGATTAACAAATCGTGAGAAGATTCAAGGCACTTTAACTGAAGAGTTCCACAAATATCTAGACATTAGTTTGTTCAAAGAACAAGAGGTTGAATCATACTACAGCTCATTTTTTGAAAATTTTGGTAGTCTCAATTTATCATTCAATCAAGAAAACTTAAAGTTTTTTTTCATTAGAGATGAGGTTCCTTTGAAAAACAAGGTTGAACAGCTAATTGAAGGTGTTCATAAAGATGTTGGCAATGGCGAATATATTACAGTGATTGACAGTATCAAAGAAGATATCAAAAATTTTCCAAATCCAGAAAAACTCCTCATTTCCCTGGTTTTTCAAACAATTTCATTTGTTGGTAACAGATCAATTTCACATGCCAACAAATATATTGGGAATACTTCAAAAGTATTGAGATCTCTTATCGATGAATCGTCAGACGTTAATGTTCAGCAATGGGTTATTGAATCTGTTTTAGTGTACTGGAACAGAGAACCTCACAACGGATTTTTGGTTCTTGATATTTTGGAATCATCTGGTATTATCAGCCCAATTTCTAAATTACAGTATCTGCTAAATGATGATAATGAGAAAGTTTTGGGGTTTGTTGATATTTCTGCTACCGAATCAATCTTTCGTACGTTGACCTCAGTTGTTTATTCAAGTCAAAGTTTAGATGAATTGAAATACTCGTATAGACAACTCGTTTTAATCCTAGCAAAATCAATTGAAAAATTAGAAACTCAAGAGGAAATTCCAGTTCCAGAGATTGATGCTGAATACACTGAAACGAATGATAAAATATGGAAGTATCATACTACATTAAGTTTTATTAGATCACTTTTAAGAAAATTTTCTGATGAATATTCAAGAATTGGCGATGAATTAAAATCAACCGTTGTCACAGGTACTTCACATAAACCAAGTGTTGCTAAAGTTATTTCATGGATTGATGAGTTGAAAGAATTATGAGAACCTTTGTTTAGCTAATCAAAAAAAAAAAATCTACATTTTCAAATCATAATCGTAAAATTGTTCATTATAATGTGTGGAGAATATGAGAAAAGGACTCAATCATAAATAGTGATTAAAGAGGAACTTTTGATATGTTCTGGATTTGGCTGTTTGTGAGCTTCAAAGATTGATCTGATTTTGTTATGTTGGTAATAAGTGACATATAACGAATAAGCACCAGCACCCATGAAAAGACCAATACCTGTGAAATAAGAAACGAATTTGGCAGTACTGTTTAAACTTGAAGCAGTTACAATTTGTTTGCTGAGTTTCGTCATTGTGCTATGAAAGCTTCTGACTGACGATGGGGAAACCATTATTTTGTTATTGAATATTTTATTGTAATGTGCGATGATAATAGGAAACGAGGTTGATTGAGAAGCAACATTGCCAGTCTTTTTATAATCGGCAAAAACTACTTAAATGTTGCCCTAAAGCCAATTAGCTGTAACTGAACTTATCATGAAAATCTCATGATTGTTGTTTTGGATCAGACAACTTATGACTTCCATTTTGAGTTAAAGACCAAAAACATAGAGAAAGAAAAAAGAAAAAAAAAAAAAAAAAACTAAAAAATCACGAGATCATCAACAAACAAAAGGAAGATCAATCAACGATAATTATGGGGCGAGCATCACCGTTATACCGTAGTATTATTATTGACTGACATCTTTTTAGATATTGTGCCAACCAATAGTCGATAACCAGAACAGGATTAGTAACGGTGTTATGGCAGCAGTTGCTGCATTTACGTGTTACTTTTTCCTGGTTTTGTCTTATGGCTTTATTTTAACCTGTCTGTGATGAATTAAAATTTGTTGACTGGTGCTAGTCATTCGGCTAACAATCACACCAGTTAATCTAGAATACAGACACAGATAAAGTTATATGGATTGTATGAGGCTGACTTTATATGGGTTATCCCGGTACAGATTCTTATTGTTCTCTAAACGGAGTTTGTTAATATTCAAAGACTTACGCATAACAAATCTAAAGGCTTGAGAATACATTTGTTTTGTTTACTTTAGAATATTATTGTGTATATATACATAGAATGATTTCAGTCTTCTTCTACTGGAACTAGAACATCTTTTTCCTCTAGAAGTTGAGTCAATTCACCAGATTGAGCCATCGAAGTGACAATATCACAACCACCAATGAATTCTTTATCAACGTAAAGTTGGGGAATGGTTGGCCACTCACTGAACTCCTTGATGCCATTACGTAAATCTTGATCTTCTAAAACGTTGTAAGCAGCGAATTTTTCAGGATCAACGCCCATGTTACCTAGAAGATTTATGGTGGCTCTTGAAAAACCACATTGAGGAAACTCAGGGGTACCTTTCATAAACAGGACAACAGGAGCCGAATCAATAGCCTTTTCAATGGCTTCTTTTGTTTCTGTAGATAATAGTCTTCTAAAAGAAGTGTTTAATGCGAAAATTGGGGAACGAATCTAGGGAAATCATAATAATGTTAATAACTGGAAACTATATATAACAAAGGTAAAAATGGCAACATACAGTTCTCAAAGATTGAAAGACAGGAGCTCTAAACATCGTTAGCGAGCAATCAGGAGTGAATTTATAAAAGTAGAAAACCTGACTAATTAATTGATTTGGTTATTCAGTATTTAAATATTTTTTGCCCGAACGTTGACTAAAAAGAAGAAAAGTCACGTGACAAAATCTTTTTTTTTAATAGTGTTTCGATATTCTGACATTATAAGAACAAAGGTGGTTATATCAAGATGTATTGAAAGCAAGAAAGATACTTCCATGGGTTGAGACTAATATCAGTATAAGCTAGGACTCACCCTTTTGGCGCTGTCGAAATGCACCCAATTGCCGTATTGGGAAGGATTTGCGAAAGTATGATGTCACAGAGGGCCAACCCAGTTACCTTACTGGGCCAAACAGCGGCTTTCACATGGCCAAATTCCGCCAATTTTTACCAATTGGCAAGAATTGGCAAGAATTGGCAAAATTATGTCCCAATTAGGCAACCAATATTAGTCAAAACCGGCTTAGAAAATTTTTGAGAAGCGAAAAAACCAAAAAAAAAATTCCCACAATCCAAACAATTTTTTGCTGAAAAACAGCCAAATCAGCGTTAAAATCACTAAAAGAAGTCAGAATCAAACTTGAAAAGCTTTGTTCCAAGATCATCATAAACGTCTCTTCGTTGGGTGAACTGCAGCAAGTGTTTTCTCCTGCAAATTCCCCTTGAAAACCTGCTTTTTTCCTTTGAGCGCGTTTTGATCTCACTGTTTTCCGTTTCGTTAAACAATCCGTTATAAAACTAAGCTAAAATAAACCACTCGAGCTATAAAAGGACTTGTTATTATTCAATTTATTTAAAAGCATACGATCATTTAAAGCCATTAATTTTGTGTCGAAGCCATGCCTGAGAGTATCCTCAACAAACCTGCAAAATCACCAGCATTGAACAGCACTGAGAGCAACAATGGCAATGGCAATGGTAATGGCAATGGAATTAATGCTAGCCCATCGAAAGTCAACGCAGATGCTACTGCTACCATTGCTAGTCCACCTACTGTTACCTCTACCAATAGCTCTGAAGGACACATAACTCCTGTTTCGAGTGCTCAGGCATTGGAACCATCGCATGTTTTGGGCTCCCCTACATTTACATCTACTTCGACGTCTGGTGCTGCTCACTTTCATAACAACATCAAAACATCTAGTGTGTCTTTCACTGTTCCAGATCAGATTGAAAAATCGCACAGGGGATCCATTAGTGCCAGACCGTCTTCATTGCAAATCAATACCCTGTTGGGTCAAGCTCAGGTACAATCATCACAACCAAATTCTGCTATTACAACTAGCAGTAGTGGAACATTCACTGGAGGCTCTGCTATTCAAACACCTATTAATCAAACCGTTCATGTGCCCCGCCCAATCAATCCAGTCACTTTGAAAACTGATGCTCCACTTCGTTCCAATTATGGTAATAAAATTTCGATGTCCAGACAACCTTCGTTAACTTCTCATCCAACCTCAGGTTCACAATCAAGAAATCCAAGCGTTGGGAGTACAGGATCTACAGTATCTTCAAGACAGAACTCAAATACTGCTCTTGACTATATTCAATTTACCCCACAATCATTTTCAAATCATCCAAGTACACTGTCTTCGTCAGATCCAGTTAATAGAACTAATAGTGTCTCACCAACTTCAAAAGAGAGACTATTGACATCTCCTATTGATATTAATAGTCCTTTAAAGAAGGTAAAAGAAAAACAAACGAAAGCTATCATTGGTACACCAACTGAACAGATTCCATTTCATGAATTTTTCCAGAAACAAGATGATCAAAAGATCCATATTTTGATTGGTACTACTGGATCTGTTGCTACTATTAAGGTTCCTTTGATAATTGATAAACTTTACAAGATTTTTGGCCATTCAAAACTATCGATTCAATTGGTTGTTACTAAATGTGCTGAACATTTCTTAAAAGGTTTGAAAATCTCCACAGATGTTAAGATATGGCGAGATGATGAGGAATGGTATGGTTATAGAAAAATGGGCGATTCAATTCTCCATCAAGAATTAAGAAAATGGGCAGACATTATGTTAGTTAGTCCTTTAAGCGCAAATACGTTGGCTAAAATTGCAAATGGTATCTGTGACAATTTATTAACTGCTATCATCAGAAGCTGGAATCCACAAAATCCAATGCTTGTCGCCCCAGCAATGAATACATTCATGTATACACATCCTCTCACTAAAAAACATGTCAATATATTGAAAGAAGATTGTCCTTGGATCGAGGTTTTGAAACCAGTTGAAAAGGTTTTAATTTGTGGGGATATTGGTATGGGTGGAATGCGCGAATGGAGCGATATTGTTGAGATTGTGATTAAAAGGGTTAAAAACTTGAAACCTTCTGAATCTGAAAAAGTTTATGATCCTAACACCATTGATGAAAAAGATGAAGAAGAAGAGGAAGAAGATGACGATGACGATGATGAAGACGATGATGAAGACGATGATGAAGACGATGATGAAGACGAAGACGAGGACGAAGACGAGGACGAAGATGAGGACGAAGGCCATGAGGATGAAGATGAAGATGAAGTTGAAGATGAAGTTGATGATGACCCAAAAACCACTATTCATGATACCCGTACTATTCAAACTGAAGTTGCATCAATTCAAAAGGACAATAAACCAGTCTTAAGGGAAGCTCCTTTGAATCCTGTCAGATCTATGATTATTTAATTTGCATTCTATCTTTATATCATATTCCCCCTTTTCTCACTATGTTTTCTTTATTTGGATAGCTTTTTTAAATGTTTTTTTCTTTGTACTATTTAGTTATATGCGATAAGTTTTATTCGTTGTTAGGTTTTGTTGTTGTTTCATGGGAGTTCTTTTGTTTCTGTTTTTTTTTTTTTTTTTGCATAATACATATCTTAGTTATTACAAGAATTGTATAATTGTCGTTTATTTCGTTAAAACCATCCATTATAATCTTCTTCTTTTAAATATTTCAAAACATCACGCATTAATCCAACCCATTTTTCTTGGATTCCAGATTCGTCAATATTTAGTTTGCTTTCATTATCCAACTCTTCCCAGAATTTTAAATTATCAGATTTAAATTCAAATTTTAAGTGATTATTCAATTCAGGATCCAACAAAGGTTTAATCAGACTCAAAAAATTAGATAAATTTATCAATTCATTAAGCAATTTTGATAATCTGATTATCAATGATTCATTGCGTTGTAAAGAATTGATTAAAATCTTTACAACGTTCAACGTTTTGATAGATTGTTTGAAAATCAATGGTAATAACGGACTTATTGGTAGACCAGTTCCAGAATCAATAGAGTTTGTGTGATTTTTTAAGCATGAAAATAGTGATACTTGAACAGTTAATGACCTTCTGATTAATCTCAAAAGTTTTAATTGGTAGTCAAATAGTAATTCTTCATCATAACTTTGTTGTTTTGTTTGAGGAAATGAAGATGTTATTTCTTCTAAAAATGTAATTAGCTCAAATTTTGCAGAAATGCTTTCCCAAAATTGAACTGGTAATGAATTGGAGTCTTTGCTAAAATTCTGTGGAATTTTACTTTTTAATTCACTAAGCATAGAACTTGAACTTGAAAACGGACCAGCAAAAGTCCTATTTTGGGCGATTTTAGAAATGATCAATCCCAATTTTGCATTATCTTTCATTGGTTCAAAAGCTTCAAAATCAGGAAATAACCCATCAACCTCGCTAAGGTTCAAATCTAAAATAGAATGCTTTGGAATTCCACTTGAGATTGAATGTAAAGAATCCAAAAGATTTAAACTTAACCATAATCTTTTCAAAACCAATTCAAATTCGTCAAAGTTTTCAATTACTCTATCAAAATTATTGTCATTAGGCCAAAACAATTTATAGATTTTCAATTTACTGAACAGTTTAGTAGTTGAGCTGATTATAACCACATCAGAAGAATCTCCCAATAAAACAACAGTTAAGCTTAAAATCACTAAACTAGATAAGAATAAAGTAGAAGTGTGCTGAGGCAATTGGTCAAATTCCAAGATTATTTTCTTGAAGGTTTTTGAGAGACTATTGAAAATTCCATGTAGATTTTCAGTTGATTGATTCAAAATTTGCCTTGAATTTGGTGAGTTTATAGGAGATCTCTGTCTCGATAAAGTTGAAATTAAAAGATCCAATGACGAGTAAAAAGATTGTGTTATAAAAAATGACAAATCACCGAATTCATCCCCTATTTGAGCTGGTGGTTTTGATAGAATTGTGATTAAAAATTGGTTATTTAATGGTAGTATTGGAAATGATGGATGGATAAATTTATAATAAAGATCAATCAAGTAGTTGGTATTGATTTGTGGATTCACAGGATTTCCAAATGACTGTAAACTTGTAGATGAATTATTGTTATTATTATTTAGACTTAAATGTTTAGATATACCTTGATTTAAACTCTTCAATGAACTTATCGATAATGCTGGACTTGTTGGTCCACCATTTCCACCCATTCCAGTTGAGTTTGATCTTGATCTTGAGTTTCTTAAATCAATAGAAATTTTGGGGGATAGATTCCTTTCATCATCAGAGTCTGATATCACACTCGACTCGTATCTTGGCTGAAATGGAGCTCCTCCTTGGCTTAAGATATTTGACGCTGAAGAGATCGAAGAGAATCTCGAGTCACTTGTTGTTGAGGCAGTGGAGTCAACAGATCCTCTTCTATCGAAGGGTGCTTGATATGGAACCTTCCAGAATTGACTTTGAGGAAAGTTTGTGTTTAAATTGTTCTGTTGAAGAGGAGGAGGAGGAGGAGGAGGAGGAGGGGGAGGAGGCCTTTGGGAATGTGAAGATGGTCGTCTATTCGACGACGATGATCTTCTGGGACTTGCTGGTTGACTATTCTGTTGTTGTTGTTGTTGTTGTTGGCCGAAATTGAAGGTTGGTTGTGAATTGAATGAGACATTGCTTGTTAATGAAGTCAGAGGTGGCAACGTTATTGATGAAATTGAACCTTGAGATTTATGGCTGATTATATTAGATTGAGATTGAGCAGTTAAAAGTTGCGATTTATTATTACTATCCCAATTTCCAAGGTGATCCATCTTTACATAACCTTTTGTAGGACCTCTTTTTAATGGGATCCTTTCAAAAGAGCAGACATACCCATTTTTGAAGCAACTTGAACATGGTTTTTCCAATTTATTGGAAGTTGGGTTAAGAACGGCATCACATCTAATTTTCTTGCGCCGACATTCATCACAAGCTCTCGAAACTTTTGATCTTTTGCGTTGCTGTGCGAGCTCGTCGTCTTGTACAGCTTTGTTCAGTCTGCCTGATTGGTCTGGCATGACAGTGTCTTCTTCTAAATCTTTTGCTGGATCTGAAGGTGACTCTTCTGCAGAGAGTATATGAGAAATGGAAGACATTGGACCACAAAAAAAAAAAAAAACACAGAATACAGGCTAAACTTGGTAAGACGGGACTGGGTGGTATTAATTTAGTGATGCTAATTTAGTGATGTTTTCTTAAAGTGAACCCCCGACAAAAAGCGTTTATATGGGGTGGATGAAAGAAAAAAAAAAAAAAAAAAAAAAACAAAGCACAAATAGTGTTTGGTTGGGAAGGAAAATCCGAGGAGAGACAAAGTATTGTTGAGAAGTAAGATTTCTAGTCAAATTATAAACGGGTTTGACAGCGATTTGCAAGAAGTCTTTGAAAGGTCGTTGGAATTGTCGTTTTTTGTTTGTTTTTGGATAAATTTTTGTTTTGTTTTGTTTTGTTTTACTTTACTTTACTTTACTTCTTCGGCTAAATTTTATGCCTAATTTCTCCGGAAGGGGGCTTTTCCCCAGACTCCCCAAAGGGCTTGGGAGAAAAAAGATTTTCTGGGGAGAGGAGGGTTCTGGCGGGGGAGATGTCCGGGGGGAGGAAACCCTCTTTTAATATTTCTTTCCCCGGACGGCGGGGAGGAGGGAAAAGAAGAGGGTGGTTTACCCGGTTTACTCCAGGGTTTTTTTTTTTTTTTTTTTTTTTTTTTTTTTTTTTTTTTTTTTTTTTTGTGTGTGTGTGTTTACTGCCAGTACAGTACAGTACAGTACTACTACTTTGTATTATGACGTTTTCCTGGGCAATTCTGATAATAACTGATATGCATTCATCTATAACTCTATATGTTACCCTCTACTAAAGAAACAAATCTGTCAATGTCCTCTTTGTTATTGTAAAGCCCAACTGATGCTCTTATTCCACAACGTCCTGGTGTAACAAACACTTGCTTCTCTTTAAAGTACTTAACCCATTTCTCACCTTTTAACGGCAGAACATTACTCTGGGTGGATCTTGCACTTGCTAATTCAGGACCTAGAACAGAAACGCCAATATCCTTTAATTTGGATCTTAAATAAATACTCAGCTCTAAAAGATAATCTTCTACTAGCTCAATTCCTCCAATCTGAACTTCAATATAATCAAGATACGCTCCTAAAGCAACGATTTGCATTGCCGATTTACTGACATGCTCAAATCTACCAGCATGATCGAACACTCTAAAGTTTCTTCTAACAGGCTGTCCTACATTCATGTTAGATATGCCCCCAACACCTAAAATTGGAGGAATAGGCTTTAACAATGGAATTGTTTCAGGTTCAACGTATAGAATACCTAGCCCCGTAGGAACACTCAATCCTTTAAATCCACTGGAGACGGCTGCTGAAGCTCCCATTTCTCTCAGGTCAACTTTAGTAAATCCAGCTTCTTGGGTAATATCAACAACAACATGTATTCCTTTAGGTTTGAATTCATCAATTATTGATTTGATATCATTTCTCAACCCAGAATGAAATGCAACAGATGAAAGGCCAATAGCTCTTGTCTTGGAATTAACATAGGGTTTGAAATCATCAGCATTGAATGGTCTTAAATCTGAAGACTCGTCAGTTTCGATGAATTTAACTTCGAGTCCTTGGTTTGCCTCCAATCCTAACCATCCAAATACCTGAGCTGGAAATTCCCCATCAAGAATAACAACGTTATCGCCTTTTTCAAACTTCATCGATGACTGGAATACATTCAATCCATCGGTAGCATCTCGAGTGAAAACGATATTCTCAGCTTCAGTATTAAAAAATTTTCCAACTTTGGCTCGAACTTCTTCACATTGATCCAAGTATTTAATTCTTGTGTCTAACTCATCAAATCCTTGTTGTAAGTATTGAGAAATAGCAGTTGAAACAATTTCGTTTAAAGGTGTTTGATATGACGAGTTCAAATAAATAGCATCTGGATTGTTTTTGATGGCTGGAACCAAGTTGCGGAATTGAGAAGCTTGTGCCTCGATTGGAGAAAGCATTCGTCTTTGGTTTTTCTTTCTATACACAGATTAGATGGAACATTATTCACTATCTAAATCCAAAGTCAGCTCTTTAAATACAGATTATACATATGACTCATCCGTGTTTTGTAGTTTAGCTACTGTTGAAAAAAAATTTTATGTGATAATCGCATGTAAAAAATCTGACTACATTTCAGTAAATTTCTTTTATTCTTTATCATTCATAAAAGAGCAAAAAGTTAAGACGACGTTTAGTTACAATCTTGAAGCAGCTTGCTTGAATTATAAATGTTCGAGACATATATATATATATATATATATGTATCAAGCTAGTCAGTATTAAAGCGCATACAATAGATTGACAGTAATGTTATTTAACCAGAATCATACAATCTTTTTTCAACAAGAGCAATAATTTTATCAATATCATCGCTTTTATTGTATAAACCTATTAAAACTCTAAGCCCCACATCTATACCGAAAAAATAGGAACTTTTGCTTTTTAAAAAGTATTTAGCACATCCATTACCTATCAATTGAATAGAATTTTTCTGTGGATATCTTAAATATGGCTGATTTAGACCTAGTATTTTGATTCTAGTCATTACCACAATGTTTTTTTTTTCTTTTCTTTTTAAATATAACCCCAGTTCTTCCAAATATTCCTGGACGTTTGTCATTCCTCCAATTTTGTCTTTAATGAACTCTGAGTATCAACCCAAAGCAATGCACTGTATCCATTCACTCGCTCAGATGTATCTCTTGTGAGTGCAACACTTTCAGGCTCAGTATTAATGAGTTTCGCGACTTTCGACCTCGTGTATCTCTTCACATCTTGCAATATAACTTAACTTAACATTCAAGTCATTTAAACCATCTTGGACGTATTCAGAAATTAAGTTGGCGATAATGAAGTTTAATGGTGATTAAAATGACGTATTCAAATAAACTGATTCTGGATTTTTAATGATTGTTGAGACATCGGATTGAGAACTGTTGTTGTTTTTACTGGTTTTTAGTGTATATCAAACTCATGCTAGCCTATGTCTCTCGTTGCTACGCATTTAAAAAGCCCTGATCAATGGAAATTGTCGGTTTCTTGGATATTTCTATTGTTGATAGTTTTTGAAAGATTTCGAAGATCTTTGAAGACTAGCAAGTCCCACTTTATAAGTTGCAACCAAAGTCAACAATGCAAAATATAATATATGTATTGGTATTAGAAGTTTCATCTTCTATTACCTCTATGTTTTCCTTTGCCTTTGCCTTTTCCCTTATCACCACTCCCATTAATTCTATCAATATCACTCTGGCTAATAACCAGTCCATTTCTTGTATTCTTACCAATACTATTAATCTTCAAACCTTTCTGTCTAAAGCTGGACTTTTTCTTAATGGCAGAGTTTCCTATTCTATCACTTATACTCAATGATCCACCAATATTTCTCAATTCACCCTTGGCAACTTTACTCAAGATAATACCACCATCTTTCGCATCTTGTTCATACTTAGTAATCTTCTCCTTTCTCGATTTTATCATCCCTTTTCTAAAAGACATTGGCATTTTCTCTAACTTGGTTTTAGCAACTTGGTTTGTTGAAGATATAGATCTTAATCTTGAATCTAAAGTATATTTTCTAGCTTTACCAATTGGGCCACTCGGATCACTTGAATCAACACCATCAATTGTTTTCAAAGTAAGATCAGCACCAGAGTTTTGAGATTCAAAATTGGATAAAATGTGTGATTCTTGTAAGAATCTTTGTAATTCTAAATCATTTTTAACATCTTCTTGATCTTTAGCAGACAATGGTTGTTGTTGTTTCGGACCTTTTCTTTTCTGAGCTTGTTCTCTCTTAAGTTTTTCCCTCAAAAGTGATGGTGCTTTTCCTGACTTTAATAATTTCATATCTAATTTGGTCGGTTGTTCATAGGAACGAGTTGAATCTGTAAATTTAATAACCTTCGGTTCTGATTTCTGTAAGATTTTGAATTCTTCTATGAAATCGTCATCATCACTCACACTAAATTCGTCTTCACTTTCATCCTCACTTCTGCCTTCTTCCATATTATTAATTACAGAACCTTCTTCTTCTTCTCCTTCTTCTTCTTCCGAGGCTTCACTTTCATCATCACTTTCACGTTGTGCCTTAGTTTTATCGTCGTATCCTAGCTCCTCTAGCGAACCAAACTGTGCTTCAAAAGCCTTCCTTTGTAATTCCATTGCTCTCTTGAACTCTTCATCATCACTCATTTTATTCAAATCAATTTTAAGCAGTCAACCAAGATCAAATCTTTAATAGAAAAAAGCATCAAAAACTTTTCTAAATTTTTTTGACATATAAAAAAAAAACTCACCAAACGAATTCGCGATTTTGACAAAGAAAAATACATCCAAAGACTTGAATCTTTTCACTTTTGATAACTGATTGATATTTGTTGGTATTCGTATTAAAAAAAAATGACCAGGTTCAGAGGATGTATTGATATCCATTCAGGACAAGTGAAACAAATTGTTGGCGGGACTTTGAAAGGAGATGATACAGACTCCAACTCAAAAGTCGATACGAATTTCGTCTCATCCAACCCATCTTCTTACTATTCACATCTTTATAAAACAAACGATGTTAGAGGAACTCATGTCATCAAATTGGGCTCGTCTCCTATAAATGATCAAGTTGCAAAAGAAGCATTACAGGCATGGCCTGGGTCACTACAAATTGGTGGTGGGATTACAGATGCAAATGCTTTACAATGGATTGAATATGGAGCTTCTCATGTTATTATAACTTCATGGCTATTCCCAAATGGGCAATTCGATTTAGAAAGACTGATCAAGTTGAATGATCTTATAGGGAAAAGCAGATTAGTTATTGATTTGAGCTGTAGGAAAAGAATTGTTCATGGAGAAATCAAGTGGGTTGTTGCAATAAATAAATGGCAAACATTAACAGATTTTGAATTGAATAGAGAAAACTTCACCAAATTAAGTCAGTATTGTGATGAATTTCTTGTTCATGCTGCAGACGTTGAAGGACTTTGTCAAGGTATTGATGAAGAACTAGTTATCAAATTAAGCGAATGGTGTGATATTCCAATAACTTATGCTGGAGGTGCTAAGAATGTTGAGGATTTACAAAAAGTTCAAGATTTAAGTAATGGAAAAGTTGATTTAACATATGGTTCTGCGCTAGATATATTTGGTGGAAAACTGGTGAAGTTCGAAGAATGCGTTAAATGGAACACTACACATTGATAACAATATAATATAAAAAACATTTATTGTACAACTTTTTGAATTTTTTTTTTGTTTTGGCTTGTTTGAAGAAAGCTCAAGACCAAGTAGTATATCCATCATTTTGGAACCCATTTTGACTGTATCCACCATAATTAGTATTGTCACCACCTACCCTTTGACTAGCATTACCAGGTCCATAATTCGACGCACCACCATAGTTAGTTGCGCCCCCATAATTTGTTCTACCACCATCAGAGAATCTATTTATTTCCATAACCAATCCTGCTAGTTTGTTTTCTAGTTCCTGTATTGCTCTAAGAACAACTTCGTTTGGAGGCAATGAACCAATTGTTTCAACGTCAATATAGAAATTAGTTGGTTTTGCATTATAATCAAATGCATCATCTTTATTTGGTGCATCTTCAAATTCTGCATTTTTCGACTTTGGCCATTCGGATTCTATATCTTCTTCATACCAATAATCTGTATGTTTCAATTTGTTCCATGGATCATATTCAAATCCTACAGCTGCGCATGGGGACCATTTTGCATGTTCTTTTGAAATACCCTTTTTAGCAATACATCTCACTTTCAATTGTTGGTCCTTTTTTAGTTTACAAATCAAAACACCGTTTTGCAATCTATCAAGAATAACAGGATGCCCCAATTTGTAATTTGCACCCGAGGAAACTATAGATAAATCCTTAGAATACACAGATTGTGTTGCGGATTCATCCTCACCACGTACGTCCAACACCAGCTCAACAGAACACTTATTACAATACTCATCACAGGTACAGTCTCTTGAATATAGCAGTTTGTCGATATCAAAACTCTCTAGTGGGATCAGCCCTAGTCTATGAGCAATGAACTCATCAGCCAGCACAGAAGTGTTCACCTCGATCTCGACAGAGTCGATGGCCAGTGTAGGGATCTCTGCAATCATCACCCTTCTGATAGAGTTAGCAAGGGCCATATCTACATTAGAAAGCACAAAGTCCACGTGCTCATCGTCTTTCTCTCTGATCTTGACGGAAGGCCCACTCATTTGATATTAGGCTAGATTGATATTGAATTAGTGATTTCAGGCCTTTTTAACTTGTTTTTCTTTGAATTATGTTTTTTTTCAAAGACAAGCTTTTTGACCATTTTTCGCGAAAATCATCAATTATCATCAATAAAAAGTATTAAGATTATAACCAAGTTGTATCACTTTAAAAGCCGGGAAAGTTGTGCTAATCACAACAATGTCATCCATTCCTATTCCAGATCTTCGGTTTGAGTCCTCTTTCAGAAAAAATCTCGAGGCAAAAGCCCGCTCTAATGTCAAAATAAGCAAATTGGATAATAATGAACAAGACTCACAAACCCCTCCGATTACGCCCTTGTTGGTCATCCAGGTTGTATTGAAAGATATCATAGTCATGCCCTTGGTGCAAGGCATCCTCTGGTCAGGGGTACTTCTTATGGCGAGACCCTGGTTGATACAGGCTGCTCAGAATGGGAGAGCCTTTGGCATCAAAGTTTTCAAATCTTTAGGTTTCAACACTAATGTTAGAAGAATATAATTACTAAATCACAAAATTTATATGATGACGGTTATCGATCAAATTATACAATTAATTATGTAGTTTTATGCCCAATCAGGTTGGCTGTTGTTTCCAAAATTGTTGGAATACCCTCCACGACCTCTTCCTCTTCCTCGTCCACGACCTCTACCTCTACCTCTACCGTTATTATATCCATAGTTTCCAAAGTCAACCCCAAAGCTATTGGTAGTTCCATTAACATTAAATTGTCTTCCTGGGCGCGATGGTTCTGTGGCTGATGATGATATGGTATCAAAAAACGACTTCTTCTTGTCATAAGCTGATTTAATCTCTTCTGTTTTGACTTCTTCATCTCCTGAATTATCGGTATCTTTCTTGGTTTCATCTCTTTTCAAATCAGCGGACTCGAAATCGAAATCATCAGTTGGAACTTCAGAATTAAAAGTCTTTTGAATGCTTTCGTTATTCTGAATAGTTTTGTTATATTTTCTTTGGTTCTGTTGAGATTGTTGGCGTTGTTGTTGGCGTTGTTGTTGTTGACGCTGTTGTTGTTGTTGCTGTTGTTGTTGTTGTTGCTGTTGTTGTTGTTGTTGACGTTGTTGTTGCTGACGGGAATCCTCTTCAAACTCTGAATCATCACCAGATTCTTGTTGTGATTTAGACTCAGATTGAGTGTTTTGTTGTGATGGCACAGGAGCAGGAGCAGGAGCAGGAACTGAAGCAGGAGTTGGGTCTTCTAAGACTGATAAATCATGGACGTCTGAGCCTCTAAAGACAACGACAGGATATACATCATTCGATGCAGGAATTTCCTTAGCTGGGTCTCCTAATCTACCTTCAGTACCATATGGCTTGACACTATTCAAAGTGACTGTAGCCTCTTCACCATTGACATCATTCAAAATACCAACGTAACTATATCTGTTAGAATTGGAACTGAAACAGAATCCTCGAGAGAAAACCGAGATGGGTAACATACCGAATACCTTTGCTTGAGATCAAGGAAATAGTTTTCCCAATATATTGCGACATGACTAAGGACAGTTCTTTTGTTTTTGATTGTTTATTCTTGTTTTTGTTGATTTTTGCAATTTTCGTTTTTTTTCGTCAAAGCAGAAAATCAGTTATAAAAAAACAATCAAAAACTGCTCAAAAAGTGGCATAAAAATAGCCATCCAAAACTAAGATTGGCACTTCATTAGTTGTTCTCGCCATATAAAGAATGACCTCAATCTCACCGTTCCAAGCGACTGATTTATTGCGTTTAAATGCGGTCAATTTAGACCCATTGACGGAGAACTTCAACGTCCAGTTTTATTTTGAATATCTAACCGAATGGCCTTCATTGTTTTTCAAGTCCACAGAATTCAATGATGATGTTATATCTGGCTATATGATGGGTAAGACTGAAGGGAAAAAGGATCTGTGGCATACCCATATTACAGCAGTCACCATCAATTCGCATTATAGAAGATTAGGATTGGCTTCCTATTTGTGCAACAATCTGGAATACATGACAGACTCCAAGCCGCATGCAACAAATTTTGTTGACCTTTTTGTCAAAGTAACCAATAAACTGGCCATAAATCTTTATGAAAAGCTAGGATATTCTGTTTATAGAAGGGTTGTGGGATATTATGGAGGTGAAAACGAATATCCGCAGAATACATCAACCATTGATGATCTGAAGGACGCATTTGACATGCGGAAAGGGATGGCAAGGGACTGTGGTCGAAGTACAAGGGATGATGGGCGTGAACACAGGTGTCTTCCTCATGAGGTACGGTTCTAAGCTTGGTCCAGCTTTATGGTATAGCATAGGCAAGACAAGACATATGACAAGACCCAATTGCTTATGTAACATATGATTATGTAATACTTTGCTTATATGATTAATCACGTGATGTGTGCTGTAGAAGTCACGTGACCTTATCTCAGTCACGTGATCTGTCTCCTCTCTCAACTCCGGCACTTCCGTCATTTTTTACCCTTTTTTTGCCGAGGCAGCAAAAAGTTTAAGTTCTTTCTCTCTTTGGAGAAAATCAAAAAAGAATTTACAGCGCATTTCGCAAAACCCGCTCGAAGTGAAAAGGAACAGTGTGAGCTTTGATTTTGTATAAAAGCCCAAAAAAAAAAAAAAAGAAGAAGAAGAAGAAGAAGAAGAACTGGCCTTTTTCTTGCACTGACTGCAATATCTTGTACTGCTTTCCTTATTTATAAACTCAGTCTCTATTCACTTTACAACGATCTCTTTCCCGCTTTAAGGTCTCTTCAAATTTTTACATCTGGGGTAAAAAAAAAATGTCAAACATCGAATCAGCAATCTATGGGGCTTCTGCCTCCATTATCGCCAACTCCATTGTCTACCCTCTAGATTTAGTCAAGACAGTTATACAGACACAACTGGAAATCAATAATGCTGAAGACCCAGAAAAGAAACAGAAAAAACTACATGATCACTACAAAAACTCGCTGGATTGCGCGTTGAAGATATATAAGAAGGAAGGGCTTTCTGGATTATATAAAGGTTTGAACTCTTCCTTGTTATCAACTGCTGTTCAGTCATTCACTTACTTCTATTGGTACTCTTTTGTTAGAAAGTTATGGCGTAATTTTAAAAGTTTGAAGAAGTTCAACTCTTCGTTTTCAACCCCTGAAGAACTTGCCCTTGGAATGGTTGCGGCTGCTTTAGGTCAATTATTCACCTCTCCAATAAGTGTTATCTCAACAAGGCAACAAACTAACCCTGTAAAGAATCCATCTATCATTAAAGCTGCTGAGAATATCTTGAAAGAGGATGGCCCATCTGGGTTTTGGAGAGGTTTGAAAGTTAGTTTAGTTTTAACCACAAATCCTTCAATCACCTATGCCACTTTTGAAAGATTAAAGGCCCTTTTATTCAAGGGGAAAGTGTTTTTAGATCCACATCAGTCATTCTTATTAGGTGTATTATCAAAAATGTTAGCAACTATAATAACTCAGCCATTAATCATTTCAAAAGCATTATTACAAAAAAATGATGATAAAAACAATAGAGATTTGAAAAACTTCCAAAGTGTTTTGAAATATTTGATTAAAAACGAAGGTTTCAGCTCATTATGGAAAGGCGTTTTACCACAATTGACAAAAGGTGTTTTGGTTCAAGGTTTTATATTCATGTTCAGAGATCAAATAACATTATTATTCAGGACTTTATTAACTTTGATTAAACTTCAAAGAAATGCATTGAGATCGAAAAGAGTTTAGATCCACTTAAATATTCACCACTACTATTATCATTATTATATATTTATTTTTTATACACACGCTTTATTTAATTATACCAATAGAACAACTTCTTGTCAATTCCAGAACTTATCAGTACTTCCTTCCCATCAACTTGGGAGTTTAACAAACATTTGATCCTCTGTTCATGAGCATTATTTAAAACTGCAACAATCTCGCCATTCTTGAATTCCATCCCACGAATGATCCCATCATCGCCACTGATCCAAATACCAGAATTGTTATTTCTCCATAATATCTTAGCTTGACTGTATTTATCTTGTGGACTTAGTGAGTTAAAATTTCCTAATATATACCCTCTCAATACAGGTGTACTTAACTGTTGTTCGTTTGAAACTGTAGATATGTTAGTTATCTTTTCTAATAGTTCATTGAGATCTGGAACCTTGGTAATTATGATTCTCATGTATGGAATATGTGAGGTCCCAACAGCAACAAAAGAATCTTTTTCACTCATTTCAAATTGAGATAATGATATTGTCATTGGTGTAAACCCATGTGTGGAAAATTCAGCATCATTCAATGATATTTTGGCAACTTCGACAAGTTTATCTTCCAATAATGTGAAATATGCCAACTGCGAAGAATCCAACCTTGTCAAAACAACATATGTGGTCGTTTTAAAAGTACCTATCTCAATAGCAGTTGCATTTGATAATAATTTGAAAGTTGCAAATGTGTTAAATTCATTAGTTTCAAAAGATAATCTTGTCGCTTTTAATTGAAGATCCCAACCAATGGAAAAAATTAACAATCCGTTTGAATCATCATAAAACCTCAAGTCCGTGATTATTCTCTTATGTAGCTGGATTTCGCTTTTTAACTTAAATCCATTTGGAGAAGTTAGTTCAAATAATCTTATTTTACCATCCATACCACAACTTAAAATCCTATTTGTTTCTGGAATTGCATAACAACATTTCCCAACTGAATTGTGTAGATCGGTATAGCTACCAATCAATTTCCCGGTATTCATATCTACAAGTGTTAGCTTCTTGTCAGAAGATGTGATGAAAAGCGTATTCCTATTGTCATCATTATCGTTACCAATATGGAATTTGGAAGTTGATATGTGTACAATCAACGACGTATTTGAAACGTTCAATTGTTTATAGTTCTTTGGAACAGCATCATCCCACTCACGGAACAAATGATTGTTTTCCACAGTATTATTTGTGGAAGATTCTGAAGGTTTGACAATGTTATTATGGTGCTCAAGATAGTTGATTCTGTCATTTATAATGTCCTCCAGATTCTCATACTGAACAATGTTTGTTGAAGAGTTAACGCCAGACTGACGTTCAAACAATTTCAATGTTTCACTAAAGCCTTTTCTCTTCAAGTAATCAGCTATGAGGTGGTCAGTAATCGATTCCATCGCTCGCTGTTGACGTAGAAAAAAAAAACAGGTATTCTGATAACCTTATTGGGTTGTTTGCATTTATTATCTTCTTCAAGATTATTTAATCAACCGACTGCCCTAAGTAAATTATCACGTGATGATATCAAGCCTCACGTGCTTTATATTTGACTGCCCTAAAATTGCGGTTCCTACCATATTTGTGGTGTTTGGATGTTTTAAAACAGGACGCAGCACAAAAAATATTACTCAATTACATAATCTTGATAGCATTGCTGATGTAATCATGAAAGGAAAGCGATTTTTCAAAAAAGTCTTTTTTCGATCATCAAAACTCTTCTTACTTTAACAATTTAATAACACAACCAACACATAATTATCAAAGATGGGTAAAGGTAAACCAAGAGGATTGAACTCTGCTAGAAAATTACGTGTCCACCGTCGTAACAAGTAAGTTCTATTCAAAAAAGAAAACAGCAAATGAATGGTAATGGTGGTGGTTGTCTATCCTAATCAACGATCACAATCAATATGGGAGATGAAGAATTATGAAAAGAGATTTTAAACAATATGGGAAAACAATCATACTTAATAAGAAACACAGAAGCAAAACTCTTTCATATTAGACATGGTGCAATTCTTCTTATAATGAAGTATCCATCTGTCATCTCATCAAACTGCTCATTACAACTTTCTCAGATTTTTCATCGTCAAACCTATATAGGCAAAAAAGAAAAAAGTTGCAACACTATCATACCATGGAAAAGACTAAATGCACATATACACCAGCACCATTTCTTTTTCGAATACTCATGACATCAAATACTAACTTTTAATTCTTATAGCCGTTGGGCTGAACAAACCTATAAATCTCGTTTATTGGGAACTGCTTTCAAATCCTCTCCATTCGGTGGTTCTTCTCACGCTAAAGGTATTGTTTTAGAAAAAATTGGTATTGAATCTAAACAACCAAACTCAGCTATCAGAAAATGTGTCAGAGTTCAATTAATCAAAAACGGTAAAAGAGTTACTGCTTTCGTTCCAAATGATGGTTGTTTAAACTACGTTGATGAAAATGACGAAGTTTTATTAGCCGGTTTCGGTAGAAAAGGTAAAGCTAAAGGTGATATCCCAGGTGTTAGATTCAAAGTTGTTAAAGTTTCTGGTGTCTCTTTACTTGCTTTATGGAAAGAAAAGAAAGAAAAACCAAGATCATAATCTATTTCATCACGTTTAACGATTATATTGGTTCATTGTATATTTGCTTATGCACATTAGGTTATAATTAAATTTTTCTTCTGTAATATTAAGTGTTATGTATTGGCTTTACATGGTTTAAAAAAACACTATTTTTTCGTCTGGTTATCAAATACATTAAACTAAACAATTTTACAACACTCCTCTACCTTCAACACTGACACCACCTCTCTTTGATGTTGTTCTTCTTCCTAATAATTTGGAATTAATTCTTTTGAATTGGTCATCTCTATTCAATGAACTACCAACACCTGCGCTTGCAACTGAAATAGAATGTCTATCAACTTTTGATTTTGGAGCAAATTTATAATCAGTGACTGTTGGAGCAGGTGCAGCTGCTCTATTTCTTCTTGCTGCTTGCTGTTCATAGATGGATTTCTCTTCTTCCTTTTTCTTTCTTAGATCAGATGAAGCAGCTGATTTACTTATTTTTCTTTTTAAACTTGATGAGTCAAAATCAATTGAATTAATTTGCTTATCTCTATAATTATCGGATGCTCCAATGATTGGTCTTGTCCAGTCAGAAATTAATTTATCAGCAACTCGTTTGATTTTTGGTTCAACTCTTTTGGATTTTTGATAAAATAATAGAATTTTACCAATACCGGATTCTCTCAAATGGTTAGTATTGATTGGTAATTTCAATAATGCACCAAATAAAGTTTTTTGGATTTCATATGAAGGTAATGATGCATCAGGTAGTGGTTCCAACCATTGTCTGATCTCAGCTAATAAATTATTATCCAATATATACTCAGCTAGGTTAACTTTTGATAGGACATCACGGACTTTGGGTAGAAGTTGAATCTTATTGATTGCAATTCCCGTTTGATGTTCAACTAATTCAGCATCTTTTTTAGCAGCAGTATCCATTTGTTCCTTTAAAATTTGAATCAATTCATCCTCATCATTTGTTAAATCATGTTCATCTTTTCTCTTTCTGGCTTTTGGTTTCTTTAAAGCTCTCTCAAATTTGGCTTCTAATTCTTGACGTCTTTTAGTAGTTGAGTCATAAGATTCTTCTGCATAATATGGTTCTGCTGCTGCCTCTTTCTGTCTCTGTTGACTATACTCTGGTGAGGCCGTTTTTCTTGTAGGAGAGCTTGAAGTAACACTCAGATTTGGTGCGGTTGTACGCTTTCTTGCTTTGATTTTAGAAAGTTCTTCATGTTCCAAGATCTCGCCATCATTCTGTTGATCCCTGGCATTATCATCGTTCAAGTCATTCAATTCGTCTTCATCCACATCCGAAAGATTGTATTCGTTATCCTCCCCGTCGCTGTTGTTATTTATTTGTTGTTCAGGTTCTTCATCTTCTTGCAGATTGTTAATCTCTTCTCTGATTTCACTATCAGAAATGTCTTTTTCACCGTCACTCATTTGAATCACTCAAAATCAACAACAAAAGGAATATCTACAGCTAACTTGCTAATCTTCCAATCAGTTCTTTAAACTGTTGAGTTTGATTAAAATTGACAAACTAAAAGAAAATCAACTATCAATATCCGAGGGTTTAGTCACATGATTCAAAGGTCGGAATTTATACATAAAAATTTCCAAATTTCTCGAAGAATTCGACTTTAAAAATGGTCTGAATTAGTCTAAAAACACTTTAATCTGCATTAATCTATACTTAAAAATGTTCGGTGGTGGTCGTCCTTTATCAGAAGCTGAAAAGAAGCAACAACAAGATATCACTAACAACACTTTAACCACTTCTTTATACATTGCTGGTGCTTTATGGGTCACCCCAATCATCATCCATTTCATTTCCAAAAGATTATCCAAATAAGGGGTACTTAAGCTGGTGCGGTGCTATCTAAAAACAAAGGTTTTTATGGTGATTTGTTATTATATTACATGTATATATTTTATGACCCACTAATGTTGTTAAATTTTTGAAGAAAAATCAACCCTGTATCATCTTTCTTATCCATGGCTCAACTCTAAAATTTGGAAATTTAATAAGATTTTCTTTGGTGAAAATATGTCTCTTGAACGTGGTTTGTTTGATTGACGTATGTAGTTTCAAGAATTCATTCATCAAGTCATTGGACTCGAAATTGATCACACTATGAACCCAAAGGTTTTTAAGCCTATCAAATTTGAATTTCTTAAACTCCATCAAGTATAAACTTTTTCTTTTATATTCTCTAAGAAGAAGATTTTGAATATTGTTGGGAACATACACTATCTCTCCTTCAAAAACTGTGGGTACCAAGGGTGATAATTCCTCGATTGTATAGAAATGGTAATCTTTACAAGATATCAAGTCCTTGGCTTCGAAAGATTTATTAATTGATCTCTCAATGTTTGATCTCAAGTCTTCGGTCTCTGTTAATATCAGATCATAATAAGGATTGAAGACTTTATAAAATTCAGCTCTTTCCTCTTCATCAATGTCTCGGATCATATCAACCTGCGAGATCTCCGATGTCAGAACAGTGATGTCGATATATAACCCACTTTCAACATCAATAAATCTTGCATCTATTTTGTTTTCCGGATTTCTTTCTCTTTTCTTAAACCATGGATTGATGTCGATCAAATATTTTCCTAGGTTAATATTATCTTCATAGTCAACGACCAATGTCCCATTATGCTTCACCAATTTCCAAAAAGATTCAGCAGTCATCTGGACGTCTAAATCATCATCCCATGGCATTATCAGCCCATTGAAATAATATCCTAACAAACTACCATGTGCAATCCATGTTTTCATTTCAGTTTTGGTTGTGAATCTAGCCCATGCTCTTACAATTCTGTGTAGGATTGCAATCCTGTCAATCTCTGTAACTTTAGAATGGTAAAACCGCAAATCATAGTGAGCCAATCCTGACACATTCAATAGCGATCCCTCTTTAAAATATCTATATTCTGTAGTATTTTCTGTTAAGAAAGATCTTTGATTCAGGCTCAATTCGATAACCTTATTTTCCAAATCAAGTTTAAAATCATCTGAATTTAAATGATGTGAAGTATAGCTCATGTCAACTGCACGTTCCCTTTTGAAAAATCTTTCGACCATCCCATTAATAGACTCAACATTTTCCAAAAGTTTCAATTCTTGTTGAAATCCGACACTATAATATTTCAAATTATTCTTCATCAATACGACCTGCGTTATTGGATACTGATACAACCAATATAGACCTAGTTCTGTTTTATTTCCAGTCTCTACAATATCATCCCAATTAACAGGTATTTCCAGACCCTCATTCTCTTCAACGTATCTCAATATAGAAACGCTATATCTTCTTGGATCATAGCCTTCCTGTAATACATCTAATATCAAACGATCGTCAATATCCAGCTGACTATATGGAGTTGTGATAACTTCACCAGTTTCTAGTCTATCTTCTTTGAATTTCAAGAATTCAGCATAATAAGCCCACAGAAAACCAACAATTGAACAAATTATTAGCAACTTCCTGCCCATTTTATCCCAATTTGTTTTGAAGCAAAGATAAACTGTTGCTCCAGTGGACAGTTCTGCTCGGAATTTTACCAAGACAAAAAAAATACCTAGAAAGTATATATTTGATTTTAATCTTTAATAACAAATACATAATAGAATTAGAAAAAAAAAAAGAAATGAGTCGATTGTCGTTCCTAGTAGCACATATCAACTTCATCAAATCGCTTAGATCCATTAATGAGCTGAAATTCATCCACTCAGAATTCGCAAAGTTGGGCCATCTTGTGCACTGGACAGATTACTCCACAAAAGCTGGATTTAGCCACCATTCAGGTCGCTCAATGGCTGTGTATCAGCTGGATAGTTCTACTCGGGGTAATATGCTTCAGTTCCAGAAAGAAAAACTAAGCCAAAGTTTGGAGAGAATAATAGGAATAACGTCGTTGAGTAATTATGAAAAGCTCAGAAGTAAAGAGATTGATCAATTCAAACCAAAATTCAAATTTGACAAAACCTCAAAAGACAACCATGACGTAAAATACAAAAGGGAGTTGCTAAAGGATTTTAGGGTTAATTACCCCACGCTGGATGATCCTTTTTATACTGTCATTGGAGATATCAATTCAAAAAACCGTTCAACCATCAAAATCGATTTCAAGCACGGAATACCAATGCAAGTGGAAACTCAAGATTTATATTACAATTGATTGTCATTTATACGGAGTTGTCCTTTCTATTTATTATACAATAAGTTATTAATTTTTTGTAAGGTTTTATCATCTTCTTGAAGGATCTCAGCTAAGTATTTGATACCATGTTGTTGTTCTTGTAAAACATTAGCTATTTTAAGTATCTGTAGTTGAGCTTGGTCTGTATCACTATTTTCGTCTCTACCCAGATCGTTACTTTTAATCGATAGTGAGTTATCCAACTGATCACTCAAACTTTTAGCTCTCTCTTTCAAAATTGCTAATCTTGCCCACAATTCATTACTTTTACCTAACCCTGATGGGTCTTGAGATTTTGTTAAGAGTTCTTGAAACTGCTGAATCAATTTCTCTTCGCTTGGTGACAATTGATAGCCTTTAGATTTCAATACTGCTAAAGTGGAAACCAATTTTAATATCCTTCTTGATATTCTGGTATATCTTGCCTTAGCAGCGACTACTCTTGAAGCAGTATCTAAATCATGTTTATCACTCAGAGTTTTATATTTTTCGCTAATCTGTTGTAAAATAACTCTAGCTTGTGCAACATGATTCACTTGAGTTTGTGATCTCTTTTGTAAATCTTCAAATCCAACAGCACGAACCGGAACTGAATTTGCCGATGGTTTCTTTTCAAAGGCCTTATCCCAATCGTCACCTTCGTTTTCTGGTCTTGTATATAATGCCGATTGATTTTGTGGAACAGTGTTATAGAAATAGGTCTTTAATGCCGTCTGTTGTGAGTTTGGGTCCCATGAATTCTTCACTTTTGTTAATTGTTCTTGAATATTAGCTGAATAATTACTGTTTAGATTTGAATTTTGTGAATCTTGAGAAGAAGCCAAAAAGGATAAAGGTTGTTGTTGCTGTTGCTGTTGATTTTGATTGGAGCTTTGTTGAGACCAAGCAAATGCAGGCTGTGATGATGATAGAGATTGCGGCTGTGTCTGTTGTTGCTGCTGTTGTTGCTGTTGAAATTGCTGTTCTGCTTGCTGATTTTGTTGTTGTTGTTGTTGTTGTTGTTGTTGATTGGTATTACCAAATAGGCTTGATCCCGTATTCGTTTGATTAGTATTGCCAAATAGGCTCGACCCTGTAGTAGTTTGGTTGGTGTTAGATGATCCAAATAATCCACCAGTGGCTGGTTGAGTCATGGTACTATTGTTACCGGATCCAAAAAGATTATTTCCTGTAGATTGAGTATTTGACCCAAAGAGCCCACCCGTTGTGGTGGTAGCAGGCTTTGCAGCTGTGCTTCCAAATAATCCACCCGTAGCAGCTGGCTGTGCTGTGTTAGTTGATCCAAAAAGACCTCCAGATGCAGCTGGAGTAGGAGCAGTACCAAATAAACCACCAGTACCAGTACCAGATGTAGAAGCAGGTTTGCTACCAAATAAACCGCCAGTAGTACCAGTTGAAGAAGCATTGTTGTTATTCGATCCAAAGCTGAATCCACCATTACTAGCCGGTTTGTTGGCACCAAAAAGAGACCCCCCACCATTATTAGAAGCTCCAAACATTGTACAGTACTCAATTTAGATAAAAATACTAGAGAATTGCGTACAGATCTGAGTCCTTTAAAAATGTTGATTCGTTTGGTGTTTACATTTTTTGGTTTATGAAATTTCTTCAAATCCTCGACTTCCTAATTAAGCAATAAATATGGGGAGTTTCTTTCATTTATAAAATCACGATTTTTTTTTGTATGTGCAAGAAAAAATTCGCGGAAACAAACTCCATGCTTTTTCAGGGGAAACACTTAGATCAAAGAAAACATCAAAAAAAAACAGTCGTTAGTCTTTAACTACTTGTCATGGGATTTGAAAGGGAGGCTAGTTTGAACCATGCACTTTTGGTTGATCCAGAACCGATGCCAAAGGAGATTCCTCCAGTTGATGAGATTGGAGCCTCGTCTGCTCCATTAGCGTCTGCTTCCTACTTCATTGGGGCTAGATGTCAGGATTATAACGACGACTTCATGCTGTGCAAAGAACAAGCTGGAGCTAATGGCGTCGTTGACTGTTTGAAAGAAGGGAGAAGGGTAACAAGGTGCGCCTCTTCTGTCATCAGTGATATCAACAAATATTGTGCCGAAAGTTTTAAATTGCACTGGAATTGCTTAAACAATAACAATTATGAGCTATACAAATGCAGAAAAGCTGAGACTTTGTTGAACAAGTGTGTCTTTGATAACTTGAAATTGGAAAAGAAGATCCCAAATGCTGAAGTCCAAGTCCATTTGAAAAAAAACCCATTGCATAAGCCTTTGATTGAAGATAGACCTTCGTTATTAGCTTATCAGCAGGCTCAAAATGATGGAAAACTTTAAGCTGCTATATTATTTATTTATTTATTTATTTATTTATTTATTTATTTATTTATTCATTTATTCATTTATTCATTTATTCATTTACTTATTTATTCATTTACTTATTTATTCATTTACTTATTTATTCATTCACTTATTATGATACTTCTATTACTATGACTATACTTTGCTTTATAAATACACACAAGATATCTCATTCCAGATTGTCAATTTCAGTATCCATCCTTTGTTCTCTTAGTTTATTTATACGATTCACTAATGAAATCAACCCAACCCTTTCGGCAATCTTCGTCGACGCAGCCAGTGCTTTATCTTGCTTCAACTCTTGTGCTAATTTTAAAGCCTTTCCATTTTTCTCTTCAACACATGCTTGACTGAATAACTTTAGTACTGCTTTATCGTGAATAATTGCATATTCACCAAGAATTTCATTATCATCCTCATAAATTTCACCTTCATTTGTTAAAGTCTCCCCTAGCAATTCGCCCAACGTTCTGGCTCTAACTAACTCCTCTTCAGCTTTAGCAGTATCTGAATCCTCTTTTGAAATTGGGAGCTTCACTTCTAATTCTGATGGCAATGCTAATGGATATGATGGGTATTGTGAACCTCTTATAAAAATACAGGTTAACTTTTCACGACTCAGTCCCAATGGCCAAACTGACAATTCACCTTTACCACCAATTTCTTTAATCTTTGATTCTGAGTCTAAAATTGGAATCCATCTTGCTTGAAGAGGATTACGCCATCTTGATAAAACCAAAACCACGCCATCATTACCAACAATGACTGGATCGCCATGTGTACTGAAGAAAATACCCCTTAAAAGATCTAGGTCCAACGATAGCTCCAATGGTAATGACAAATCTCTTTGAATAAAACGACCATCAAGATCTTGTAAGTTATAGATTAATTGATTATTGTTCGCCAATGAAATCGTGAAAATGTAATTTGAATTAGTTGCGGATGATATGACCGGAGAAGTTTTTTGTATTCCAATTGGAATGCCATATAATGTAAAACTTCTTATATAACCAGCAGATGTACCTATCAAAGTAACAGTATCACTTAGTGATATTGATGAAATAATCTCACCATCTTTTACAGGAATTGATTTCTCCCATGAATCGTTAATACCATCATGAGGTCTAAAAAAAATTTTAGCTTCTTTTCTGTTGATTCCAGACACACCCAAAAGAATGCCCTGTTCAGTTAAAGCTGCCAAATCATAACCAAACAAATCATCAAAATGATACTCTCTATGAACTGATTGATCGAAAAATGAAACGGTTATTGAAGAGAAGGCATCTTGTTTGACAGATGAAACATAACCAACTGCGTTGATTGTCAGATATCTCCTGTCAGAGATATAAGGTGTGCAACCAGGACTGTATGGCTTATGCTTGTATTTGCGGAATGATGAAAGAGAACTTGAAGGAGCGTAGCTTTTTCTTGGTGGTGCATCTAAACTATTCTCATCCTCATCATCGTAATCAGCTGGTCTTTTCTTTGGAATTGCATATCCTGCACCATCGTCATCATCCAAGAATCCATCATCATCAACGAAATCCCTCAAATCGTCATTCCCGTCATCTTCTTCGTCATTCGAAATATCACTTTGATCAACAATTTCATCAGCTTCGCCATCCGCATTTTCTGATTCATTTTCAGCAGCTTCGTCTGCTTTGTCTGCAATTATTTGATCAAGTAATGATGTTGAAGGTGTTTCTTTAACCTTCTCTTTCACAATGTTTTTAAAGATAAATATATCACCGTTTTCCGAGCCGGCTGCTAAATCAAATCTCTTCTCTGCATTTTGACTCCACGATAAATTTGTGACTCTTTGTGGTAAATTCTTGTCAATAATGCTTTCTCTTGATTCAATGTCCCAAATGATTAGTCGGTTGTTGAGATCTGCAGAAGCCAAATAATCGCCATTCGGTGACCATTTTAAATCTGTTATTTTACTCTCATGTACTCTAACAAATGAATACAATTGTTTAAAGTCTCGATTTCTTGAAAAAACTTTGATTGTTTTCGAGTCAGAAGGGATTGCAAACTCATCACCATTTGGATGCCACTCCACTCTGGCTGTTAGTATATTATCTTCAGCATCTTCGTCATCATCTTGATATATCAATTTTGGTATCTCTTCTGAAATGGTATGTATCAATCTTGGTTCTTCTGAGGTTAAGGAATATATTTTGATATCACCATTCGATAAAGAAAGCGCAATTAAATCAACATGTGAGTTGTAGGAAATATCATGAACTTGGTCCCCAACTTTGAACTTTATTATTCTTGAGTCATCTTTTAAATCTGCTATTTGAACTTCATCGTCATCACCAGCTGCTGCAATCATCAAACCATTATGGGTGAAACTTATGGATCTAACAGGTAAACCACTTCTAATAACTGTTCCTTCTAATTTGTTGTCCTTGATAGAATACAGCGCCACTTCACCTGAAACTGAAGACACAGCAATCTTTTCATCACCAAAAACGGCAATATCTGAAGCCTGTTCCAAGATATCCAAAGTGTCAGGTTCTGAATCATCTTCACCGATCTGATAGATTCTACTTATACCATGGGAACCAGCAACAACCAGTTTTTCACCCTTTTTGCTGTAGGAAACTCTTGTGGTACCGCCCGTTGCATAAACGCTCCTTATCTCAGGATCAACCATACTCAACTCTTAGTATCTTTTCAGCTTAATAGATGCTTTTCAACACATACAAGGAACGCGTATATTAATTGTAGCTTTATTTCGATTGACGCGTCAGGTAATGATTCCGGTTTCTTGATCACGTGATTTCCGGGGTACGCTCCCACTGGTACATATCCAGAACTGCAATCAATTTAAAAGAACTATTCATAATATCTCTAAGATAAGTTTAGTTTCGAAGATCATCATTGTATGACATTCTCTAAACTTGATTCTTTTCAATACACCTGAAATTGGACATCACAGTTTCCATATAACACAAAATTCAAAAACATCCAAACACCATAATTCAATAACCAAAAAAAAGTCAAAACTTCAAACAAGTCTCCAGAATGAGGTGAACAAACCACGCTTAACTAACCTCTTTTTCGTCCGGAATGTCTGTTTTCAATGAGGACTTTGATCTCCAGGATGACGAATTCCCTTATCCAAGAAAACTTACCAGAGATGTTTTTTTGAAAGACCTTGATATCAATCTAACAAATCCATCACAATCAATCATCAATATTAAAGAAGTCGTCTTCAATGTCGATCAATTCCTCTTCGAACATTACAGATTCACATTATTGGATGATCTTCAGTCGGAACTTAGCTTGTTACTCAAAGAACTTGATCAGGAACTTTTCAATCTGGTTAATAATGATTATTTTGATTTCATCAATCTTGGTAAAACATTAGAAGGTGGTGAAGGGTTGGTGGACCGGTTAAGGGTTGATGTGTCCAAATACAAGAAAAAACTTGTAGACGAAAACTCCCGTCTAGACGAATCCCAAGAACGTGTTAATACTTCTCTGGACAATATAAAGAAACTTCAAGCTCTCAAACATGATGCTCAAAATATGTTATTGTTAGATGATTTTATAGATAAATTTGAAGCACTACTAAGTCAAAATAAGGAGTTCATACAGTTAGAAGTTCTCAAACAATTAACGTCTTTATATCTCACGGTTCATCAGATTCTGAAAACATTACCCACTTACCAATTCGTCATCCACAAGACTGAGATGATTAACATTTTACGGTTTGAATTCAGAAGTATACTGGACGAATATTTGAGACGTCTACGACCTGAAACCACGTCCTATGATGAAACTTTGAACGTGTTAGGCATATATTCCATCATTGGAGACGAAAAAGATGCAATTAAGATCCTGAAAGAGAGCTCTAACAAATATTGAAAACACCAATCAATTAAACCGAATGACAATACACTAATCTATAACTATTAAACTCACCAGGTACTTCCTTTGAGTCACTTGTAGAAAGAATTTGATAGTTTTGTATCGTTTATTGCTTTTACGTAATCCAACCGGGCAACCTCATCAAAGAAAAATTTATAGAAAAAAAAAAATTTAATACGCATAATAAAAAAAAACCACTTTGAAATACATATAAAAGCTTCAGTTAGAAGATTGAGTTAAAATGGCTGGAGATCCTTTTCTTTCAGACCCAAGATTGAAAAAGAAGAGAAGTAGAAATAATAGAGTGACTTCCAAAGCCAAATCAAACAAGAAGACCAAGTCTACCGAAAGATCAACTAAAGAAGCTGAAGATGAAGAAATTTCTGATATAAGTAACTCTGAAGACGAGCAAGGAAACGTTTCATATGACGACTCTAAAGATTTCGAAGATGCGGAGGAGGACGTTGATAGTGAAGAAGAATTTGGCCAAGAAAGCGCAGCTGATAAACGTCGTCGTTTAGCTAAACAGTATCTTGATAATTTAAAACAAGAAGTTGGTGATTACGACTTTGATGCTAAAGATTTGGACGATGAAATCATATCAAGAAGATTAAAAGAGGATGTTGCAGAAACGAAGGGGTTCGTTTACAGATTCATCGCTGATAATTTATTATTATCTGATGTGAAACCAACAATTACAAGAGTGGGTTCAAAATCATTAACTGGTCTTTCAGTACGATTCCCATTTGCATATTCTGTTTCAAAAGATATTGAGCTAATAAAATGGGATATTCGTGATTTCAAAAAAAAACCTAAAAGAGTGAAACACACTAAAGGTGGTAAAACATATAAAGAAGTATCTAATGAACCACAAAAAAACGGGCATTCAGACGAGATACTAACTGTTGCGGCAAGTCCAGATGGGAAGTATGTTGTTACCGGTGGGAGAGATAAAAGAATTATTGTTTGGAGTACAGAAGCATTAGCACCAATTAGAGTTCTAGAAACTCGTGATCGTCGTGGTGAAGTTCTTGGTTTAATTTTCCGTAGAGGTTCAGATCAATTATACGCCGCTTGTGCTGATTTAAAAGTTAGAACATATAGTATAAACCAATTTGCCCAATTGGAAATATTATATGGCCACCAAGATCTTGTTGTTGATATCTCGGCATTGGGTCAAGAGCGTTGTGTTACTGTTGGTTCAAGAGATCGTACAGCAATGTTATGGAAAATTGCTGAAGAAACAAGATTAACATTTAGAGGTGGTGAAAATGAAAAAAAGAAGAGTAAAAAATATAAAAAGAAACATGATGATGACATGGATATAGATGAAGAAGAACAAGATGAATTGTTTTATGCCGAAGGTAGTATAGATTGTGTTTCTATGATTGATGATTCACATTTTGTTACAGGGTCTGATAATGGAAGTATCTCATTATGGTCCTTAGCTAAAAAGAAGCCAATCCATATTCAACATTTAGCACATGGTCTTTTACCGCAAACAAGTAATGAAAAAGCATCTGGAGAAACTGATCAGTTAATAAGAGAGAAACAAATTTCAGAACAACAACCATATTGGATCACTTCAATCCATGCAATTCCATATTCAAACGTGTTCTTTTCAGGTTCATGGAATGGAACCATTAAGGTGTGGAAATTAGATGAAAACTTGAGAGGATTTAGTTTGCTTGGTGAGCTTCCTGGTGCTCGTGGTGTCGTTTCAAAAATTGACGTTGCAGAAACAGGTATACATGGTCAAGAAAGTCTCAGAGTTTTAGTATCTTTATCAAAAGAACATAGATTGGGACGTTGGATTGACACGAGCAATGGGGCTCGTAATAGCATTTATTCAGCAGTTATTGAACAACAAGTATTGAAAAGAGCATAACTGTGTATTATAGAAGGTTTTTTTTCTTCAATGCATTATCTAGAATTCACTACAATCCATGTAATTTATTAACTCGAAACGTGATATAAAACAGTATAGTCCATTTATAAAAAAGTAAAGACAAAACTCCTAAAAATCAATAATCTACTTAATTGTAATCTAGTCATCAAATTGAGAATATCACGATTTGAGACTTTGTTGGAAAAAATAATAACCGGTGTGAGAAATTTGAAATAAATGTAAAGAAAGACCATGAACTTCATCAATAGCAAAAAATAACATTAAAATAATTGAAAATAACAAAAATAACATAAATCGAAATTTCTAGAAAAGACAATCCATGATATGGAAACATGACAAAAGCAATAAAAGGTGTAACAAAAACAAAAAAATTATAGCAAAAAAAAACCATTAAATATAGAAAAAAGTACTTTTATACTAGTACAGGGTATTAATAAAAAAAAGTCAAAATCAAAATAGAACACCAGCAATTAAACCCAAGACACCTAGTGTCATAGCAGCAGGGATGTTATTACCAGCAGCAAACCCACTAGATGATGAAGAAGATGAGTTCGAAGCAATAGAGAGAGAACTTGAAATCAACGAAGTCAATGTAGCAGAAACAACGTCAGTAGAAGACTGTAAAACAGTTGTGGAGTTATGTTTAGTTGTTGTGGATTTATGTGTAGTTGTTGTGGAGTTGGAAGCATCTGAAGCAATAGCTAATAGACCATCTGCAGCTGATAATGATGAAGCCTTGGCTTTGGAGACCGAAGCTTTTGAAGCTTTTGACTTAGATACAGAGGCAGCTGATTCTGAAGCTTCGTAAGCACTAACCGATGAAGCAGAAGCATAAGCTTCATAAGAAACTTCCGAGGCAGATGAGATAGATACAGCAGCTCTTTCTGAAGCAACTGATGCAGATGATATGGATGAGATAGATGCAGCAGCTTTTTCTGAAGCAATTGAGGCAGATGAGATGGATGAGATGGATGCAGCAGCTCTTTCTGAAGCAGCTAAGTCAGAAGATACAGAAGCAGCACTTTCATATGAAGCTTCACTGACAAATGAGGCAGATGAGGCAAAAGCAACTGAGGCAGCTGAGGCAGAAGCAACTGAGGCATCTGAGGCAGAAGCAACTGAGGCATCTGAGGCAGAAGCAACTGAGGCAGAAGCAACTGAGGCAGAAGCAACTGAGGCCAGATAATCTGAAGAGACTGAAGCTAGATAATCTGAAGAAACTGAAGCTAGATAATCGGAGTACTGTGATGAAGCTGAAGCAACGGATTTAACTGAAGCTTCATAGTTCTTCACTGATAGAAGGGAAGAAGCTGAAGCAGCTGAGAGAACACTGGCTGCACTATCAGCACTCGCAACAGAAACACTAGAGAGACTGGCTGCTGAAGCAACCGACTCTTCTGAAGCAACACTTGCAACACTTTCTAAACTGATCTCAGCGTTTTCTGCTGAAGCAGACGATAAAGAGGCAGCTAAAGCTGAGGATTCAGATGGACTTAACAAGGTTTCAGTCAAAACGATGGTTGAGGTGTATGTTGTTGTCAGCTCTTGGGCAAAGACAACTGAAGCTATAGTCAATGGTAATACTGAATTCTTTAAAAGCATTGTTGTTGTTGTTGTTATTTTGTTTACCTTATTCAAAATAGCTAAAGTTCGCTGGATCCTGCTGGAAATTTGTATAGAATGTTTTCAAGGGCTTGTATAACGAATTGGTAATTAACCTTTGTAATTATAAACACTCTGAATGATTGAATGAACGACTGGAGTGAATTTGTGGTGATTGTTTTGGATTTTGTAGAAGGAAAGAAATTTTTTACATGTTTTTCTTTGATGGAGGCAGCTGTCACTCTTCGCCTTTCCCGCTTTTTGCTTTCGACCTCCAAGCAAGTGTCTGAGGATCTAAGCATATAGCAAAGTTTCTGGTTGTTTTGATTCGGACGTTAAACGTTCATGTATGATTCGTCTTAATAAGGAATAATGTAAACAAATGTTACTATAGTAACTATGCACATCTGAACGATTTCGATCTTGAAGGAGCTATTTTTTGCTCTTTTGTATGAAATCCATGCAAAGCTTGCATTCAGTTGCAGATCATGTTTCATTCCCGGAAACTTTGTAAACGTTTTTGTCGAATCAGAAGGACTGTAATAATATATCCCCATAGCAACGATAATGTAAACAACAACCGACAATAGTTATTTGGTTGAACGAATCTGATCAGCAAAAGTTCACCTTGATATTTCGTGAGTAAGGAAAGTTCGCTGAAGGTCATCAGAGTGAAGGAAGCATTATTGTGATTGGCGAGTATTGAGCTTTGTAGGTAGTTTACACATGGAGCGATTAAATGAATTTGTCTTGTTGTTGCTTGTTTTGTTTATGGAATGTGGAGCGATTCGGCTTTTTGTTTACATCAAGAAATAAAGTTTTAAACATCTAAGCCATTAACAACAACTAATGATCATAACAAACAACGTTATTCTGGTGAGCGGAGACTATGATCCAAGAGTGGTAATAGTTTCTGAACTCTGTAACCTGTACTCTGTACTCTGTACTCTGTACTCTGTACTCGAGATTAGAATCTTGGTGGTGTGCAGAGCTTCGCTCTAAATGGGCTTAAAATCTCTTATTAAATCGATTGTTTTAGTCCACCATTTGCATTCATAGTAAAAACTGTGATTCTATTATTGGTATTCTTATTAGAATAAATATCAAAGCATTTTATGAAACAGCATGGCCACTACACTAGGCGTGTATCAGCTGCTGTATTTTGTAATGGTTATGAATTCTTAACCGAAGCCATAGTATCAAACCCAATCAGTCAATCAATATAAGCAGACCATTAATTACGAAATATGAAAAGGTTAAGTACGTGAGTCAAGCTAGTCCCTTGCTCAAGCTAAAAAAGTACAATACGGCTGATTTAATTAGTAGCACGTAGAAGTGCTACCTGCAAGCTATGAAAAATATAATAAAATATTCGACCTCAATGATTACGATTATATATATATATATCTCATGTTATTTACTGTCCTCCTTGTGCTATTTGCAGTAAAATTCGCGTATTTCGGAGTTAAAAATTCAAAAGAATACTTCCGGTCTTTTCAGTTGGTATTATAATTATCAAAAAACTACCCAAAATTAATGCACTTATTTGACTATGCCGTATCTCGAAGCAAGCTAGACTTGAATGAAAATATCCCATAATAGGTATAAGACTCTGAAGTCAACTGAATAATCTGGGTTTGAAATTTAAACCCAGCAAGTTAAAGAATTGATAGTGTAAAAAAAAGTTTATTTAATATATAAAGTTAAAAAAAAAACCATCTTCATCATAATTTTCTAAAACTTGAAGGTTGGTTAGCTCAAGCAAGTGAGGTTGAGCCATATAGAGTAATAGGCAAAAGAATTGTCTTTCATGTTCAGAAATATAATAATTAAGAATATTAATGTATTTTGAGTATACATCTACATCGCTTATTTTATATCGAGAGGCAGCGTATATTTTTCTTTTTCAAGATAAAAGTTAATCAAGTTATCATTAAATGAATTCTAGAAGATGGTACTTATTGATTACTGGTCTCTGTCTGTCTCCAAATTTATTGTTCTTTGGGGTCTGGTGCGGATTTGACTTGGTATTATGACCAGCTCATATTTCTCCATATATAATAAGTCCCCGTGCCGATAGAAAGCGATTATTGGCCGTAGTTAGATTTTAAAATACGAACGTCAAAAAGGGATATATTCGTATGGGCTATTTTTAAGCGTCCCTGCGAAGCCTTCTGAGTTAAGGTCTATATTCAACTGTAATATATCATCATTGAGCGTTACATGTCATGGAGAAGTTATTGTTAAGTTTAGATTAGTTTAAGGCGTTTCACATTTTAAATTTGTCGATAGGCAGTGTGACAAATATTTTTGCTTCGGAGACTGGTAATCTCAAAGTATAATAGAGACCACATTTGCTCTAGGATATTAATTTAAATACGAGGTAAGAGGCTGTAAGACTGTAGGCACACATTCCTCTCAATTCCCAACGTGTTTTGGGTCGATCGACGGGATCTAATAATAGAGGGATTGGTAATGACTTTGAAGCTAAAATCGGCAAAGTAACTTAAATCCCTATTTTTGAGGGAAATAAGCAATAATAATTAGCAGCTGTGTTTTATTTCTTGCAGTAGAAAGTCACCGCGTTGAGTTGTTCCCATGTCTCAGTTTAGTCGATGATTTCAAGTCGCCATCTATCCAAAGCTCAAGGTTTCAAGTTTTATTGTTTAAAACTTGTTGGGACGGCGAAAACTGAGAACAATTGAAAAAAAAAAAAAATTTCAAACAATAGAAAACTGCAGGCAACGATGACGTCGATTTTTAGACTCGAGTCTTTGTGACCTGACGAATTTGACAGTTCAAGTCTTATTACACAGCCTCCTTGAGCATTTAAAAGTGTACATAATTCGGATCTACCCACCATCTATGGCATATTGTGTATGTTATGGTATGGTTCTTGTGATCATTCACTGTCGTTCCCATTTAATTGTATTAAAATGACATCATAGCAATTAGCAAAAATATTTAATCAATAGGAGCCAAAGTTCAGAGTTATTATTGATTAAAAACAAAAGAGCTGAAAATATACAGCAAACGTGCTAAAGTAAATTGGTTGGAAGTTTGGCTTCAACGTTAATTTTTTTGGACATATTTTAACACAAGCAACAGATTGATCAATCTTAATAATTTCTTGAGCTTTTAAGTTTTTCTAGGCATTGTGCTAATATTCAGATACTTTTAGCTCAACTTCGTACCATTAATTTTGAGCAACCATCAAACTATGGTTCGATCCGTCTCATTTTAACTTTAAGAAAGTTATTATTCTTGCTGAACTTAGATTCCCCTTGGAGTTTAAAACATGTTGTTATATGCGCTTGATGTTTACCACTAATTGCTAAATAGCTCTGTAATCTTTAGTATAAAGGTAATAATATCCGCCACTGCTGGTGTTATAGGGTTTAAAAGTTAACAGTTGACATCATGGCAACTCAGTCACTTGCTTTTGGTACCTTCTTCTACCAGATTAATTTATAATGAGTAGTGATGCACACATTTCCGTAATTGTGCCATACCCTCTTGATGTAGTGTGAATTTTACCGGCGGTATTAAGTTAACAATAACATAAATACGAATAGCTTTTGAAATTTAAATGATAGTGCTGTGCAGGTGATGGTTGTTGAGTCACCTTTGATGTCATCGATGCACGAACCTTGAGCTAACTGATACTTGTGTCGATATGGGTCTTAGTCTTAGCGACTATCAGTATTATTGTTATTAGTAGTGCATATGAAAGGATTCCCGAGCATTTGTTTTCGTCTGATCAAACTAAATATTTAGTCCCATTCTACAGATCATTGTTCAGGCGATAAAATTTCATGCGACCATATAGCTAGGTTTGTTCAGCCGATCAAAAATGTAGCGTTGTCTAAGCTCTTTTAGATCTACTGAAGAACTTCTATTCAGTTAACGTATGAAAAACTGACATTCTTGTTTCTTGGCACACTTTACCACTTTATTGAGTGTAAATATTGTTAGTTTGTTTTCAAGGCCGGGATGATGATTTTGATAAGAGGAGGAGGAAAAAGGGGAAGAAGAAGAAGAAGAAGAGGAGGAGGAAGAGGATGTAAGATGTAAGATGAAATAACAGTTGTAAACAAATGTTATATTGTTACGCTCGTACATCCATGAAAATGTAAAAGATCTAAAGTATCCTAAAGGTTGATTTCCAGGATGTGCTGGAGCTTATAGCATTGTCATATCTACTAGCTGTTTACTTTAGGGATACCTCTCGTTTGATTGTTCATGCCGTACATTTCGTGTTTTAAGAAAATCGTTACTGGCAGCATGATAAAATCCAAAATTCACAATTCATAATTCTTAAAATATGGGTTTATATGATCTACGGATGCAAAATCTTGGATTTGAAAATATACTGAATGCTGAGAAGACCTTGTTGATTCTAGCCTCCTCAGATAAATAACTGTGAATTTCGACATACAACTACATAAAAAGAATACATTTGTAAAGTAAGGTACACAGGATACTGTTAATTAGTTCCGAAACTACTACTACTCCTCCTAAGCCGGCTAAAAAATTCGAGTCTTGACGATATGGAGAATATCGACAATTTTGAACAGTTTTGAACAGTTTTGTCATAGGCTATTTAGATCAACACTTTGGGCAAATTAAAGTAGAGACTTAAATTGCACGAAAATGAAAGCGTTTCATTTTGGTTTACTGCAACTAATGGTTTGACACTAGGAAATCAGTGCGTTGATCTTTTGATAGGATGATTGTTAAATTAGTAATACACCATGTTGTGTGCTGCTTCGTATCGTGCATCCATCTTGAGGTTCTGGGGAGCCTAGACTGCTTTATTGTTCGGCGGTCTTTAGGATAGAAGATCGTTTGAAGGATATGTGGTCTATCATCACCCATAGATGGTTGGCTGCACCGTTTGAGCTCAGAGTTATAGAGTAATATCGGTTACAAATTACAAATTACGGGTTATGTATCTTATAACCTTTGGATATTTATACAATGATCTAACCAGCACCACGTATACCAATCGTCAATATAGAAAACAAGCGACGAATACGAGCTCCAACCCGGATAATTTTTCCATTTTTTTTACATCTAAATTCATCTACGTTAGTGTATTTGTAGATAAACGGGGGTATTCTAGAAAAGGGCGGGAATACGGTTGGACTGTATTTTTGGGACCAAACTCTTGGGTTGTTCTATCTCTGTAGGCTTTTAATTTGATATGATTCGATTGTTGATCGAAAGAAGAAGTGTTATTATGGATTTGTCTAAATGTCCATGGAAAGTCCCTAAACTCTAAAATTGGGATTTTTTGCGATTAGAAGGTTGTCTAAAAAGAACCTGAAAAGTCTGAACCCCCCCGAGGGAGCCTAGTGGCTGCACTTTAGCGCAGACTCGTCGGTGATTCACCGATCTGTCCAGACTCTAAACCCAATTGTCAAATTTCAAAGTTGCGCGCAGAATCGAGCATCATGGGTCTGGTAAAAAGAAACAAATAGCCTTTAAATTCGATACATATAAAATCATCTCTATTTCCCATTCTTCAATCCTAAACTACAATACAATCATAATCATAGTCATAATATCTTTATCTCAACTAAAAGTACCACACAACCGATGTTTAGCGTTCACCCTCAAGTCAAGCTTCAAGAAGGAAAGCCTTCATTACCTCCGCTCTCTCACATCATGACCGCCGCCCTACCTTTTCAACAGCAACAACAACAACAACAACAACAGCTACAGCAACAACTACAACAACCACAACAGCAGCAGCTGGCATCTCCTTCGTTACAGCAACAGCAACAATACATACATAGAGGTGATATCCATCAGAAAATACCTCCAGCTCGCCCTTCTTCAACTTCGATTTCTCCAGTGGAATCGAGACCGTCACCAAATTCAACCTCTCCTAAATATCTTTCAAAACAACCTCTAGATAAGTGTTCTTGCAAACATGAAGGAAACCATATCCCAAGACCTAGAAATGCATTTATTTTGTTCCGCCAACAGCATCATCAATCCGTGCTGGATGAAGGTGACGTTGTTAAGACAAATCCTGATGTTTCAAGAGAACTCGGTAAGAGATGGAGAGATCTATCACCACCAGAGAAGGATTATTGGAACAAGTTAGCTGAAGAAGAAAAAAAAAGGCACGCTGAAAAATACCCTGGTTATAGATACATTCCAAGAAGATTTGGCAAGAAAGGAAGTTGTCCGTCTTGTAAGAATAAAGCAATGGCTAAACAGCAACAGAATCAGCATCAATTACAAATACAACAGCAACAACATCAACAACAAAGACAACAAGCTTTGACTAATAGCGGCTTAAATGGGAATGCTTCATCCTTGACTTCATCGAACTCATCAACTCCAGACGAAAATTCAAAACCTTATTCAACCACCCTAAGTGAAGAGCATGCTATCGCACAAAGTTTTTTAAACTTGAGGAACCAACCTCAACATTATTATCCTGCTCCGTCTCAATCACAACAACCACAACCACAATACTATCAATATAGTCAAGGCATCCCGCCACCATTACCTCAAAATCAACCTCAACCTCCACAACAGAGACAATTTTATTACAATACCAAACCCCAACTTCCATCCTTAACCCAACTAGATACTAATAATAGAACGCTTGGTGAGATCCCACGACTACATGTTCCTTCACACAGTCCAATGTCATCCGCCTCAAGTTTGTCTACCCCTTCTGTTCATGATAGCGAGGTGAAAGCTAAACTTTGTTCTATTGCTAACTTCTTGAATTAAAGCCTTGATGCTAGAAAGGGATCAAACTTATATTAAATCATGTGTTATTGTTATTTATCGTTTTTTTAGAACTGCTTCATCATATATATATATCATCCGGGTCTGGGAAGTTTTCAAGTTATGTTATTATTTTTATTTTATTATTACTATTAGTTTTATAATTATTGGATATGGGATTTTGTTTGTTTGTGTTTAGATTTTTTGCATTATTTTATGGTTTTGTTAGTCGACAAATCTTGTTTTGTGTAATAGGACGATCATTACTCTGATTTTTTTGTTTTGTGTCTAAGATGTGGATAACAAACAAACAAACAAATAGATACTGCGCTAATCTCTGATTATTTTAGATCTTACGGTAGAACATTATTGGTTCTTGAGTTTACTTCCTAGTAGTGCAATAACAATAATACACAGACCACAGATGGAGTGACCGTTCTATTATTAGCCAGCAGCTGATATATTGGGATGGAATTCTGACTGCTTGAAAGAAATGTTTCACTTTCTTTGAGCGAAGGAATTTAAGCCCGATCAACAATAATCGGAAAAATAATTGCGTGGCTGTAAAGGACTAAGCGAAGACTTACTCCTGGTTTGTTGACTGAGTGATGGTTCATTAATCTGTTATTACATTTAGTAGTTGGCGGTTAATAACTAGTGGCCAGTCACTAGAGGTCACACTAACTAGTCACTGGTCATTGGTCCACTACCACTTACCATGGTATAAGTTTGAATTATCCTTCATAAGCGGGGATAAAAGCCCGTATAGGGCTGAGAATTAACAAAGCTTTTTTGGTTTGTGACAGGCGCAGGCTTATCAGTAGCACCATTATACCAGTACCAGATTGAGGTCATACCTTGTTGGTCCATACTTATTCCGTTTTTTCCATGTTAGTAGATGGATTAAGTTATGGTCAAGAAATTACAGTCTGGACCTTTCAATCTAGACTTTGACTAAACAGCCCCGGAGAGAGATATTATTCGAGACTGCTGGTGAAAACTACGATAGCATAGCCTGTCAACGATAAAACTTAAGAATCTATATACTCAAGCACAGCGTGTAAACATAGATTAGATGAACTGGATTTAATAGGCTAGCTGTTTCTTTTTTTGTTATTGAAAAGTCAGCTGGAAGACAGTTGTGCAGTTGGTTGATGTCATAAACATTATGATAAATAATTAACGAGTAATGAGTCAATGGCAATCAACCAATAAACGGAGGCCAGAATGTTAGGTAGCACTGCAACTTCAATTTTTAAGTTAGACTTTACCAGTAACACCGTTGAGGGTTTGCTGATCGCTCACGTCTAAACAAAAGGGTTATACTTTCTCGGGTCTATTCTTTGCGTATTATTGAATGAAGGAGCATGAGAAATTATGGGTGATTGAAACGTCGCTAAGTTTACAGAGCTTCACTGGTATTGAATAGTAATGCATGTTCAAGAAAACGTTGGCTGTCTACCAGGGTTGAAGAATTGGATTGTTAGACCAATAACTTTGTGTCGTATTGCTTTCATCTAATACTAGAGACGTAACATCTGACCAATTCCATCTTTGCAAAATCGCAGAATCGTAAAACTGCAAACTAGAGCGTCAAAGCTTCGCGAAACAAGAAATTTATTCAGTTAATTAAGGGGTTTTAGCGCTGTATCATGGACGTGAATATTCCTGGTGCACGAGCGTTGAGAGGGCTAAAAACGCAAGATGGATTGTAATGTCCTAGAAGGGCTGTTGTATACTGGAAGGCTTTAACAACCTTAATTGTATTTTTGACCAACTGACGTGCTGAAACATTAAAATGCAATTGACAGCGACTCTTACAAGTTTATAGATAGATATAGGCAATTATTTAGTAGCTAGGAAATGAAATAGATGGTTTCCTGAAGGTGTCTCAAAAGTTGGGAGTGTGCAGCCTATCGTGTTTGTATGATTGTGAGTTGTAAGTTGTAAGTTTTGATGGGCGTCTTTCTAATAACTGGGGTCTTATTGCCTAAAACCCAACACCCAGCACTTAAAAGTCGATAATAAAACAAAGTTGGTTAACAGAACTTCGACTGATGTAACGTGACTCTGTTAACTGCCCAGTACCAACAAGTTAGGAGAATGAGAGATTATGCAACGACAACCAACAGCAAGCAAGACATGTTCTGCGAAGGATCCCATATTAAACAAAAGTGGCGATGAGCTGCTTTCCCGAGTCTTACTTAAACTCCGGAAGACACAGAAAAGTGCGGATCTTTACAATTAGACTAGGTCAGAAACATCAAGCATAGTTCACATAAGGACGAACAGATGAAACAATGAAAATGGACCTTTAACAATTCAGCTTTGTAATCTTCCAGCAGCCAAGCCCGTGGAAATAGGGACACAAGGAGCAGACATCTTGTTTTCGGTCCAAGACGTTCCCTTATCTTTCACGCTTAGAGTGGATGTGAGTTACGATTTGACCACAATACCCTTGCATATTTTCCTCTTGTCAGATTTCCTTGACTCTCTCTCAAGTTTCAACATGCCCTACTCCATTCTCATCAGTTCCAAGTTCCAGTTCCATGCAGTGTTAATCATGACGTGTGTGTGAATTATGGGTTTATGGAATCGTGGATTTGTGAGGCTGAATAGGGAGACGTTAGAGACTGGTTCATGTCCAGCATAGACTAACAGGATCGATTTGTCCATCCATCAATTTGGGAGAAGTGTTCCAGGTTGCCTAGTAAATCGATGCCTATATACAGACTACAAGTCACCACAGGTTACAAACCTATCACAATTAGGGCAGTCAGCACGTTTCTTACATTAGCCTTCGAATATGTCATTTGAGTAATTGCAGGACAATAGACACCACTTTGCCAGGTTCCACAGGGAATGGAAAGCAACTTACTTTTTTTAGATAGATTTCATGAATCTGTGTAATTATCCGAATTTCAGTTTGAATAAATACAATACTTTTTAACGGTTCACGTTTAACGATAAAATGGAATGGTCAACCTATGATCATTGACTACTCAATATTCTAAGGAAAAGCTGGTAACAGAGAGAGAAAGAGAGAGAAAGAGAGAGAGGGAGAAAGAGAGAAAGAAAGAAAGGGCGGCATAAAGTGTTACCTATTCATTTCCCACTACCCTACAGCAATATCAATTAATCTCCACCTTATCTTTGTGAAATGTCCATGTTATTGTCCTTTTGGCTTGGGTGTTTAGTCTCAACTTCTAAGTGTATGTATGTCGGATTTATAATCCTTTGGGAATTACGGATTTATGGATATCCTCCTAATTTCAGAGCGCCGAGAGGGAATGATTCAGGGAAGCTTTGACATCAATTGTTCTACAATTCCAAACAATAGATGTTAACCATCCTCCTAGGAATTATATAGGTATAAATTCTTACGATCGTTGTAAACCAACAAAATATTGTAACACATGGCCCCGTACCCCTTTGATTTTATTGTACAAAAAACATTGATCCATGACTTCTCAATAGCATCCTTAGGTTACTTACTGCCCTTCTAGGTTATTCTGGAATCAAGTTTCAATAGTACATACCCTAATTATCAGCAAAGATGAGACAAATCATAACAAAATGAATCCATGATCAAGACTCACAGACATGTATGTTCTTTTTTTCGCATGAGATAGAATTCGTCTTTTATTAGTGCTAATTATAGGTGCTTCTAGATCAAATCAATTTTACACATTGATTGGACCTATACATGGAACTATGTCACATGACAATAGAAAAGTGCAACATGGGTCCAAACAATAGCTACTGCCTGCAATGTGACATGACCATCGTACGTTGGTATTGTAGCTTATTTGTTTAACCTGTCTGCTTTTTTCCAATTGGTCCCGGAACATTGTACGATACCAACAAAATTTACGTGGTTTGTTATTAGCGATAGGTTGATTGAATACAAGGTTTCTTAAATTTCATCTAGCCATTTGGCTAGATCGGACTAAGTGAACGAGTAAACCTGTACTTAGGATAGAAGGTGATGAGGATATTGAGGATCCGATCACCAAGACCTCAAAAAGGGAAAATTTCAGCTTCTCTGATTCCGACTATGATAATCTATTATAGTTGAAACGTAACAAGCCAAATAAGTGCTAGTGCTAATAACCACAGACCATAGACTACAGAATCAGACTTTATATGACTTATATCAACATAACGCTGATCAATCTTCGAGCTTTGAGATCGGCTTTAGCGCTTTGCATTAATGATGCACTTTTGAACCATCAAGCTCCAAGATATGCCCTTTTAGCTGTCCGAAATAGAAAAAACACTTGAATTTCGTAACTCATACTCCATCATATGTAAAGGCTCTGCATATTGAATATATGATGTTATCGGTTGCACATATATGATCATATCACCGTGAGTTTTACAGCTGGAGACTAAAAAGTCGAGAGTAATTGTACAATCAGAAAACCCATGGGACTGAAACAGTTGATGAAAGCACTAATTTATAGTAATACATTTACCAGTATTCTATTGGGGCTGTTCCTTCTAGGCGGCAGTTGATGTATCCGGGCTATTAGTTGGTTTGAGAAAACCCGAAAACCTGACTTCAATACTTATCTTAACCCCAGAAGAGTCACCCCTTCCCCCAATATATTGGCGAGGATTTACAGCTTCGAGAAGCATGATTTTGAGGCGAACAGAATAGGGTTCATACTTCCATACTTCCATACTTCCATGACTCGATACTTGATACTTGATACTTGATACTTGATAATTGGTGGAAATTATTTAACATGTTACGAGTTTGAAAAATCGTACGAGTTTAGTATGTATAACGTGTTATTTCTCGTATATATTGTTTGTGAACAGCGCTGATAATACAGACATATACGTATGTAAACCAGTACATAAGATAGCTGATTGAAAGGCCATCTTGTTGTTCGTTTATCATAATCCAAAAACGACAGGCTAATTTCATATAATCGTCTTCTAAGAATCGGAAGAAATGAGCGATTCATTCAAGTCCCAAGAGTTCAGAATAGTAGTCATCACACGTGGTATTCAGCATTATTTTATTTTGTCTCGATATAAAACAGAACAGCTTTGCATGTGGAAATAAGCCCTTACTTGAAGACAATATAAAATGCATTGCACAACAGGAATAAATCAACTCATGTATTAAACTGCAAAATTGGGTTAATAGTAAGACCAAATTCAATGTTCTGTGAATCTTCATTTTTGAGACTATGGACTTGTTTTACCATTATAAAACAACACTCCTTAGCAGATTCGAACTTGTGAAGTTTAGAATTTCAATAAATTGAGAGAAGCAAGACTTTAAAATGTATAGAAATGAAAATTTCGACAATTCATCACAATTAATGTCTCGCAAGTTTTGAGTCTCAGCTTTCAGTTCTGATCCCAAAAAAAGAGTTTCTGAACAGTTTATAAATATCACATAATCAACATTGAGATGGCATTGCTAACGAGGAAGTTCCAAAAACTTGCTTTTATCGTCGCGGTTGGGATATCTCTTACACTTGTCCTTTTGTCTGATTATAGTAAAGAGACTATACTTTCAGTGCCTGAGAACTCACAGTCGATAAAAGACATCAAATACCAGGTACTGTATTATCACGAGCTCGCAAGAAACTATACGAGTGGGTTTTACTCCGACGCTTCCAGCTCAAATGCTACTGCTGTTGATGGTGCTGTTCTATCATCAAAATTTGGTGAATTGCTAACACCTGCTTTCTCAGAAAGAATATCCAAAGAAAACGTTGTGAAAAGGAATACAAAATATATGTTGTCAATACTGAAAAAGAAAATAGACGAACCAAAGGCAATGAAGTTGAGCAAACCTTCGGATCTCGAAGATCCAAAAGAATATAAATTAGAAAACGCAACTTTTGTTTCATTGGTCAGGAATTCAGAAATAAAAGGAATATCATCCACAATTAAACAAGTCGAGGATACATTTAACTATAAGTACCATTATCCTTATGTTTTCTTGAATGACAAACCTTTTACTCAACATTTTAAAGACTCTATTAAAAAGTTAACACAATCACAATGTTATTTTGAACAAATTGATCCAAGTGATTGGGAAAAACCAAGTCATATTGATCCAGTAAAGGAAAAAGAAGGCATTGATTATCTTGTTTCTAAAGGTGTTGGATACTCTAAAAAAATGTCCTATCACAATATGTGTCGTTATTATTCAAGATCATTTTATAAACATGAAAGATTATTGAATTTCAAGTATTATTGGAGAATTGAACCAAATACCAATTACTTTTGTGATATCGATTATGATGTTTTCAAGTTCATGAGAGACAATGATAAGATTTACGGATACGTTTTGAATTTATATGATTCCCCAGACTCTGTTAAGACATTATGGCCGACAACTATTGAATTCTTATCCAAGAACCCTCAATATTTACATGAAAACGGTGCAACTACATGGCTAAGAGAGAACTTGCAGAACCCTGATAACTATAAAATTGCCAATGGTTATTCAACTTGCCATTTTTGGTCAAATTTTGAAATTGGTGATATGGATTTCTATAGAGATGAACCTTATAGTAAATGGGTTGATTATCTTGAAGAAAATGGTGGGTTTTATTATGAGAGATGGGGAGACGCACCTGTCCATTCCATCGGATTGGCGTTATTTGCAGACAAGTCTAAGATTCACTGGTTTAGAGATATAGGGTATGAACATATACCTTATATGAATTGCCCAAATTCGAATAAATGTCATAGCAGGTGCAAAAGTACAGCATTTTCAAGATTTGGGAATTTGAATGATCAAGATTGTCAAGCAACTTGGGCTAAATTTGAGATGACTACAGAACAATTGGATGCTTATTGATGACATATGATATACGACAGATATACATAAAAAATCAATAAAACTATAGGATGTGAAGATGGGTCCTATGATGTAGTAATGAAACGTAATTATTTTATCAATTTCAGACAAAAGTTTTGATCCATTCCAAATCATCAGCATTCAAGAAATCGGAGCCAGCTGAAACTAGTTGTCTAGTTAACGCATCTCTTTTTTTTATTGGCCACCAAGTAACTTCCCAAATTCTAGTTTTGATGCCTTGGCGGTGTGCTTCATCGATGTACGATTTCAAAGTATCATATTGAGTTTCATTTAAACCCGTTAGTTCAATCTGCTCACCAACCAAACTTTTCAACGAGGAAGATGCAATTGGATTCAATGTGACTGGATAACTCTCGTTTAAAGTAGCTAAAGGACCATCATAGAAGTAATCTCTTGTTTCTTGGACTGATACAAAATCATATGGGGTATTACCAGTGCCAATAACAGTGACCGCGGAATAATTAATATCAGTACCATTGAACGTTGTTAACCATCCTTTTTCTCTTAATGGTTCTAAAGCTTCAACAACATATGGCCAGGTCAATTCACCATCAGTTTTTATATCAACGAATAAGTATAAAGTAGCATCAACATTAGTATCAAATACACCGTTGACACCATTTTCAGTTGCAGTGAAATCGTTCTTCGGGTTAGCATTGGTTAATATTTTAACCAAAGGATCAACGTATAAGGAAGCAAACGTTCTGTTTTCGTTCAAAGCACCTTGATGATGACCAACAAATAATTCATCATAACCATCAAAATGCCAGAGATCAGCTTCGACTGATTGGACACCATTGGACAAAGCTGTATATAGAGGAACGTCACGCCAGTAGTCGTTGTGACTGTGAGCACCGATGACAAATATGTTTTTGGTGAAATCAGTGGCGTAAGAGGTGATCGAGGTGCCTTTCAACTGCGAAATTAGTTGTTGAATTGGAGCAGCAGAGACAGATAGCAAAGCAAAGAAAAAGCCTAATAAGGCGGAGGGGATGACCATTGTTAAACTTCGAGTGTTGTGAACTAAGTCAGGCAAACAACACTAGGAAGGCCAGGAAAACCATCCGTATTTAAGCTAGAAAAGAGACAAACAAGAACGTGCTCTCGGGTATTTTTCAAATTTGTGATGTTTTTCTTTGTTTTGTGGTAAAATGAATATTTTGACCGAAGACCATTACTTTATAATTATAATACATTACGGGAACTTTTTCCAATGAATATCTCTTACAAGCGAATAAGGTAGTATGTGTTATATATGCTGATTATATGTCCATAAAATCTCCAATGCTGCTCTCCTAATCTTAAAAACCCTAACATAACAATAAAAAAATGCAGATATGCTAAATAAAAATAAATTCATCGATCGAAGTATTCATCGGCCCATCTCTTCAGTAAAAGCTTCTCAGCCTCCGATTTTCTTGGCCCTAAACGTGGTTTGGAATTACCCATGTGATCGTCTTCTTCTTTCGTCAATTTCGAAAATTGATATTCTTTGGTGAATTGTGCGGAAAATTTTAATAAAAGATCATCATCTAAACTTTTCATCATTTCTCCAATTTGCAATAGTTTTTTTAACTGCGAATCGTCTTCGCATTGTAATTTTTCAACAGTGTTATTAAAAACTTTATTAAATTCCACTTTTGAAGGTAACTCTCTTATACTTTTCGCCCTTTTTGAGGTTGACTTATGATTTAGTTCTATAGTATTGATGTTCAAATGAACATTTTTAATTAAATAATTTTCTTGAGAGTTTAGTGTATTATTCGACATTCTGTTGGCGTCTTTCAACACATGATCTTTTTTTAAGACGCTGTTCTCTTTATGTTCCGATGATGATCTTTTGGAAATTAAAACATTCGATATGTCACTTTTTTCATTGACACTGTCATCAAAATCAAAAGAAATTCCAGTTTTATTTCCAAAGGTTTCAACAGTTTGCACATAATACTTTTTTGGTAATGCCATTTTGTGATCTGAATGCTGTACTAGCCAAACCTGCTTTCTTTGAATTAGTTCACGTAGTAAACCTTTTTTACCTGCCCTAGTTATGAATCTGTGTTCCAATAATTTCTTAGCTGTCGGTCTTCTTTTTGGATCTTTCTGTAAACATAGTTTAACAAAATCTTTGAAGCTGTCTGAATATTCATTACCAGTTAAAACTGGTGATTCATTCTCTGGAATCTGAAACAATGCTTTCATTGGTGGTATGCTTGAGAGGGGTGGTTTCCCAGTAGAAAGTTCAATAGCAGTAATTCCCAGCGACCAGATATCAGCCTTGAAGTTGTATTCTTCTTCTAAAATAACTTCTGGTGACATCCAATAAGGAGAGCCAACGAATGTGTTTCTTTTTGATAAGTTATTTGATAGTTGAGTAGAGACACCAAAATCTGCTATTTTGACATCACCTTTCGAATTTAATAAAATATTAGCAGCTTTGACGTCTCTATGTATCCGCCCGTTTCCATGCAAGTAGGACAAAGCCAGCAATAATTCTCTCAATAGTATAGCAATATACTTTTCTTTAAACGGGCCAGGGATTAAAAGATCGAGACATGAACCACCGTCCAAATATTCCATTATGATCCATAACTTGTAGCATTTAACAAAACATCCGTAATACCTTGTTATTTGATCCAGACGACACTGGCTTAAAATGTTTATTTCTCTTTGTAGGTCTTCAATGTCATTAGTGTTTTCCAAATCAATTTGTTTGATGGCAACTTCATCTTTAGTGACCTTGTCCAAGCCTCTGTAGACTACTCCAAACCCACCCTTGCCTATTTCTTCATAGACTTCGAACTGGTTGGCACTAAGGTATCTCATGATTGCGAATGTCAGTGAGAGGATCTTGATAGTCTATCTTATTTGTATGAATGTATGAGTATATATATATATATATCTATTGTATGAGAGGTAAAAAGGGAGGAAAGACAGTGTAAATTACCAGATTAATAAAATTGACACATTTGAGATTTACTCGAAGGAAGGGTGATCATCATCCTAAAAAAAAAGAAGCGAAACCTAGAATTATAGAACATTCTATGCAAGTTTTAAAAATATCATTGTTTATGTTTTTTTGTTTTAGTATTTCCTCTTTAAGACGTTGTGCCATTTTGCGCCATTTTGCGCCATTCTGAGCCATTAATTACAGAGCTCAAAACCTTTTCTCTTTTAGGAATTTAGCGAAATTACCAAAAAAGACACAAAAATGAAATGCTGAAAAAATGGTCGAGACAAACCAAAATCATCAGGAATCAACTGTTGAGCATCATTTGAAAAATGACGCTTCTAAGCCATTCAGAGGTAAGTTTGTATAATCAATTATGAGCTGTTAAAAACCACTGACTTTTTGACACAGTTTTTGATAGCTGCTGCTGAGCTTTTTGAGAAATCAAATAAATCAAGATCATCAATTTATATAACTCAAAAAAGACTTATAGAGAATGACGAGGTAAATGGCAATGAAGAAGCCTTGAAGGAAGTTTCGCAATTCAAAGAGGTCCCACCTCTTGCCGGACTGTCCCAAATCACAAAATCCACTAAATCATACCCAATATTGATAAGAATAACAGACGGTAATAGTGATAAATCTAAGAAAATTAAGCTTTCAACTAAAATAAATCCTGATGACTTGAGCAAATTCTGGAGAGATTATTCAACTGTTATAAAATCAGGGTCGAAAGGATTAAAGAAGAAAGACAAAGGCAAGAAGAAAAAGAAGACTGCTAAATAGTTTGTTTGTAATACAATGATTTTTCATGAGTAAACGTGTATTATGGGTTTTCTTTTCATTATTCTTGAATCTCTTCAACTATCAAGTTCCCATTTGGGTAGATAATATTAACCTCTTTAATCGGAATATCTAATGAAGGTGGTAACACTTCCCTGGGCATTGGCGAAATCAAATTAAATGGATATTTATAAGTAAAGTTAGCAGGTCTTGTAACATTACTCTCTACCGCATCATTGAGGATTCCCTGTTGATGAAGTTCAACATAAGCATAAATTTCCTCTAATTTGGCATTAATATTAAACCTTCTTAATATCCTTTCACCATTACTCAATCTTATAGCTATTTTGGAAAATTCTCCTTTAGAATTGATATTGACTTCAGGCAATAGTGTAGAATGTCTCCATTTCAGATATTGTTCTTTATTTTGAGCTAATAATGCTTCCTGCCTTCTTTGTTCTTGAACCAATCTGTCTCTTGCCAACGAAGCTTGATACGCCTGATCTTGTTGTTCTCTTATAACTCTTGAGAGCTCCTGTTGTTGCCTTTCTGATCTTATGGCGATCAAAGTCGGTTCTAACCTCTCAATTTGACTTGAAAATTTATCAATCAATTTATCAGCAGAAATCAAGCCTTGTGTCCTAGAAACACAAGTCAACGTTGGAGCTGATTGGGTAGTACCTTCTGGAGTCTCTTGAGTGTTGGTTTTTAGACTCAGTAAACCTAGGAATGGGAATTTCGAAACATTTAATGCATTAGCGACCTGGTATGCTTCACTTTCATGAACGTTTCCACCCCAAACCAGTATATTGTGTTCAGCAAAAAACTTTAAAGTGTGTTCATTTAACAAGGTTTCATTAACAAATTCATTAGTATCATCATGTTCATCATTATGCAGATAAACTACCAAAAATCTGGCATCTCTTTTAGCTATAAGTAAGGCTGCAGTATATCCACCTTCAAAGAATTCCAGTTTTTCGTCGTTTTCATAATAAGTGCTGAAATCAGATATGAAGTTTCTTGCAATATGTGATGGATCGATTCCCTTTGGCTCTGATTTCGAGCTATGTCTATTCTGTGAATATCTTGCACCCATTTTAGCAAGTATTGGGAATAATTTTGAGAGAAATAAAAAAAGATACCCCATAATTTTGTATAGCATCAGAATTGGCAGATATAGAATTATCTGAAGAGCATAGATACACTGATTTCCAAAACTAAGAGAAAAAAACCCTCTTGGAGAAGTAAAGTCCTGAGTTGACAAAGGGAGATATTGGTCTCTCGTACTGAGCTTTTGAATTTTGGACCTAATCTTATTGAAAACAGTTGTTAACGCTGAGGGATGTGCGTGTTGTTGGTTATCTGTTGGGGCATTTGCAGGGAATTCGCCTGGAAACATCGTTCTTCTGGAGATGGAATTAAGCTGCACGTTGGCCTCTGGGGTCTGCTCAAAATAAGCGATGATAGATCGTTCCAAATTCCAGTCTGTCTCCTGAAGATAGTGAATTGCTGTGTGGAGCTCGCCTGGGTAGTTTGTAATGGATGCAAATTGCTCCACCAAGTCCTGTTCACCGGTGGAAAGAGTATCCATTGCTATTGTTCCGTGAATGGAGAGTAAATAAATGCGCAGAATTCAAATATCCCACTTATAACTGACTAACGTGAATGAAATACCCTGTAAATTGAGTTATTTTGTATCTGATTTTGGCTATGGGAGAGTTTTTATTAGAACTTTTTAAACCCGATTTTTTCTCTTATAGAAAGAAAGAAAGAAAGAAAGAAGCAAAAAAAAAAACCTACGTAATAAACATTGGAAAACGCGTTGAATAAACAGTTTATTTCCTCCAAAATTGTTTGAATCTTTCTGCAAAATGCTTTGGAACCGCAAATATTGGATTTATTGGTAGCACATTGTTGTCTTCGTTCTTTTCCCTTGTTTCAATTGGTCTGGAATTGATGGAGTACGCGAAACCATCGACACCATGACTCTGGCTATTCTCTTCAATATAGAACTTATTTTGCACTATTGATAACCCCAATAAGACGTAATTAGAATGATAATAATCAGGATGCTTACCAGGTTTATCGCGAAGCCCTCCAAATTCCTCGTTCTGGCAACATCCCAAAATATACTGGCCTAAAGCTTCTCGAGAAATAACTTCTATATCTTTAAGTAATATATCAAATAATGGTACAATTCCACCTACCCAGAAACTATAACAACCATCAACGAGCTTATTGGAACGGCCTGAAAACCCACCTTCCAAAGGCAGTTGTCTGGAAATCGTCCATTTTAACAGGTTGTCAACGTTAATACGTTCCAAAAGAGTTTCTTTTCCTAAGATGAATAATGATGCAACAGCACAAAACGTATATCCTCCGTGTGCCTCATCAAACGGGACCCCTCCATACCCCCCTTCAAAACTTTGACATTGTTGTAGCCATTCTGCAGTTCCTTTTACCAGCTCTGGAGTTAGTATATCTAACAACGAGGCAGTAACCAAAGCACAATATACAGCACGGGTATCCTTTTCACCTCCAATATGCATAACAAATGAACCATCTGGTTGTTTCAATTCCAAAAGCCAATTATAAAATTTTTTTCTGTCTAGCCTAGACCATATTTCCTCATCTTGTATCAAAACTAAGGTGTTTATACCAGCATAAGTTGCAGCAGCATGTCCCTGTTGACCAATCCCACCCCCAATCCCACCATCGGGATGAATAAATGATAAAACCTTCTCTCCAATTTCTTTCCTCACATCAGATTCAATTTCTGTACCCAATAAACACAAAGAGTTCAAAACCCAATATAGAATCCAAGGCTGGGAAGCGTCCAATACTTTGAACATTGACGGCAATGAGCCTAAAGCCATTTTTAAGAAGGTTGAGTGTTTAGATTTCAATAGTTTGGGAAGCTCACCCGAAGCTAAAATCTCATCGTAAATTTCCTTTATTGAGTCCTCAACCTCTTTCTGAGTTTCAATTGTCGTTGTCAGAAGTTCTTCTGAAAGATTTGTGTCATTTGCAGTCATTTTGGCTAATAAACTGAACTTGTCGGTGTCTTCAGTGTCATTATTGACCTCTCTTAAAACAACAGCCCTTTTTCTCCCTAACAAACCAGCAAGATAATTAACTTTCTCAACTTGTTTTTTCATCTATGAATCGGTTTCGAATTCTAGTGCAATAAATGGGCCTTTTTTTATATATTATAGCAAGTGCTCTTCAAAGCTTTTTATTGTGCCAGTCGAATTAGGGAATTTTTCAATGAATTCGGAGTTTTAAAAACAAATCAAATAAAAGAATATCTTCCTCTGAGACACTTGAAAATAGCTTAATGATATGAAGAAGCGTTTTATCACTCAATGTTACGAAATATTTAACCTTGTGAATTATGAGATCTCCCTGGACAAACCTGAAGCTGCCAAAACGGATTGTTTGAAGCTTATTAAATTACTAAACGAAGTGCTAAAGTTAGAAGGCATAAATCAGAAAGATAAAGAATACATTAAAAAGCTGAGCTCTGACTCAATTGAATTGTATCAAAAGATCAAGAAAGATGTCAAATTTGATATCAATCATAAACTTCAGTGGATTGGGTCGTCTTTAAATGGAGGATTTTATCCTCCTTTGATACACGATGTGTGCTACGTCGAGGATGATAAAAGATTAGATGACTTATTACATCTTTCACTTTCACAACAAAAAGATCTTGAAGAATGGACACCAATAACACACCAAGACTGGTCTTTGGAAGGTATCAATCACATTTACCAGGATATCTTACAAGACTGTTCATTTGTTGCCTCTTTAATTTCATTATCAAGAAATAATGCTCTAGATTTGCTCAAAAGGGTGAGCCCTCAAACGAACAAGTCTCAACGATATGGTGTAATTTTAAACTTTAATGGATGTAAACGGTTGGTTGAGGTTGGAAACCGTCTCCCCAAGCTTACTGACAAGTCATTATTTTTAAGATCAAGAACAAACTCAGATCTTTACTGGCCAGCTTTGATTGAAAAAGCATATCTAAAAGTTCTTGGGAATGGATACGAATCCAAAGGTTCAAATTCAAGTATTGATACATATCTGATAAGTGGCTGGATCCCTGAGTTTTTGCTAGCGTCAGAAAGACCAGACCTAAAAACATTATGGAATGAACTATATGATAATTTTAAAGAGAATAAAATAGTACTAGCTCTAGGGACTGGTGACATATCACAAGATTTCCATCCTAATCATGATTATGCAATAGTAGACATGCTCAAAGACTCAGAATCGATAATACTGAAAAACCCATGGAAAAGGAACATTTCAATGATCAAATTTCAAGAGATATTTGATAATTTTGAAACTTTGTACATTAATTGGAATCCAATCTTTTTTGAAAATCACTCATCTATAAATTTTATATGGAGGAAATATGATGGTAGAGATTTATATAATAACCCCCAATTTTCGGTTCACAATGAAAGTACAAGAACTACTGATGTCTGGATATTTTTAGAAAAACATCTTGGATTTGAGGAGTCTGTAATTAACGTTATGGTTTACCATTCAAATGGAGAACGAGTATTTGCAAAATGCAAGACCCTTGCCAGATCAAATGCAAATAATACTGGATTTCATTTAACCAAATTTAAATTGACACCAGATGAACGTTGTACTGTTATCTTATTCAATGATTCAAGTCAACAACTACAGAATTTCACTATTCATTCTTATTCCAAGGGCCCTGTTACACTATCCAGAGCCGTACCTCGTTATGCTCATTTGAAGCGAATTGAAGATGAGTGGAATGTTGAGAGTTGTGGAGGTAATTGGTCAAATCAAAGCTATTTGAGAAACCCCCAGTTTAAAATAACTATACCGGATCATCATAAAAATGTCAACATTAGAACTGGACTATTTTCACGGCGTGATGAGTTGGTCAATCTTTCAATATTCTGGCATGATGATAAAAAACCGTTTAGTAACAAAGCTGTTTCAAATGAAAAATATCATGCTGGATCAACGGTTCAAGACTTTCAACTTCAACCTAGTCAAAATTATAAACTGATTGTATCTACATATGATCCAGATATTCTGGATAAATTTACGTTACTAATCAACTCAGAAATTCCAATACTAATAGAAAGAACACCATCTAGACTAGGCCTTTTTGTCAAACCATTCAAATTCAAATGGTCTAACAAGAATAGATTTAAGCTTTCTCTCAAAACTACAAGGGAAACTGAACTAAACATTCATTTATTCACAAAAGTTGGGACTCTGGCAGAATATAGACCCAAGATTAGAGCAAGTTTATTTTATTCAAATGGAGAACCTATTCAAATAAACAGTGAATTTGATGATAATTTTTATGGAATTTGGCTAACCAAGATCAATGTTTCAGGTGGCAGCAGCATAATATTATTGGTTGAGCGATTTGAAATTGGAAATGACGAACTTTTGGGTGAAATCGGGAGTGATTTTAAGATTGAGGTTTTATCTTGATCGATGAAATAATACACTTTGATGTATATAGGAGTACTGCAGTACAGTATACCAAAATTATGCTACGATTTGAAATAACAAAATGAAATATTAGTTCAAGTTATTATTTAGTATTGCTATTATCAGTTTTTGTTATTATCATTATCCTTCAGTTTAATATGGGGAAACAATAGTGTTTCCTCCAATGTACCCTTCACCACTTTTGACATGATTTTGAGAGTACGAAACCTGGCAAAAAAACGTATGTTTATAGCACTAACAAAGAAAATATGAACCCCGTAAGTATTAGCGATCTGAATATTGTTTTCATGTAATCTGCAAATAGTCTTCTCATATTTATTCTATATACAAAGCTCAAAGATGAGTATACTATTATTGTAAATTAAGCAAAAACGCTGCAAAATTGTTTAAGTAGCTAGCTTAAAGTCAAAAGCTAGTACCCTCTACATATCAAAAATCCCAAACAAGAACCAAGTGAAATCGGTAAAAAGACCGACACAAAGCGTGCATATTGTTTAGCCAGATTCTCATCAAGATTTTTCTTCATGCTAATAATAAAGAGGAGACAAAAACTAAAAGTACCATCAGTACTTTTGAAAATCTAGACTATATAACAGTCAAATAAAGCATCCAAGGGTGTCGATATAACTATATCGGTCAGTTATATGGGCATAATGTAATTTTTTTGAAGTTTGCGATATTTTAGTGATTTTTTTTTTTCTTAACCTCTTCTTTCTATTTCAAAATATTCATAGCTGACACAAGTAATTGAATTCTTCAAAAAATAACATTCAGTAAATCTGACATTTGATAAGCTCTCAAAAATCTCATTTTTATATGTACAGCTGTTTTTATCGTTATTTATCATATAATGGTAATTTCCTGGAACCGAGAGTATACTGTAGAGTGGAATAGATTTAATATTAGTATTTATATAGACCATAAAATTCTGAAAGATAATTATAATTTTTTTAAAAAAAAAATATCTTTTATTTAATATGGACATAAAACGTTTTTTTTGAAACTGAAGAGTAGATTTGTAGGTTGCTTTATTATAAATACAAATTTGATTGTATTTATCAACATTTTACTCTTAAAACTTTCTTATATTTTTCGGCTAATTGAGGTTAAATAAAAAGAAAAATAACGATTTGAAGTTCACTATTTTATGTCCTTTTGTGTTTTCTGAATGCGCTTTCGAAAAAGTACTTACTCTTGTTTCACGTTTTCATGCCTTTATTTACTTGCACTGTATTCATTAGAACGTTACTATAATAACATACCATTTTCACCAATAGGTAGGTGGTTATCTATTTGATATATTATCCCTCTAGTACATTTTCAAAGTTTATGTCAAAGTTTATGTCAAAGTTTATGTCAAAGTTTATGGTGGATTTAATTTTAATTTCGAGGGTAAAAGGCAATAACAAGTCGGTTTTTAAATATTTCGCGGGTTTGAGAGATGCTTTTTTTTTTTGTTTACATTTCACAAAGGTTTTATGAAAATATATATATATATATGTATATTTTTTTTTTTGGCTTGATTAGGTTATTATCTACTTGTTGGAGATGGCTAAACTTGTGAGAAGAGTTAGCCTGTGGTCCAGACTAAAGGCATATCCTTTGGATCTACTACTTGAATTGAACGAACGACGGGAGTTAATTGATTGGGATTCTCATTCAGAAACAGTAGCCCTACCATTCGGGTTCATCTTAACAATATTTTACTTCTTCATACGTCTATGGCAGGACAACCAGATAGTGGAAAAAAAACAATCATATTTCAGCTATGATTACGATGTCCTTAAAGATTCAAAATATTTTAACAAGGAATCACCTAGTTCTGGCTTTCTAAGCAAGTTTTTTTCATTCTTACAGTTAATTATAATATCAGTCAATGGCATCAATACACTGCTATACCTTTTAAAAACAAAAACGTACACCATATTCAATAAAGACACTTTGCCAAACTCAACATCTGCTAGAAAAGTATCTAGATCGTCATCTTCAAAAAATATCATCGAATCATTCTTATCCTTGTTCAAAAGAGAAGATGAAGTTGATATCGATTCATATTGGGAACTAAAACTATGGAATCCATCTAAGTTTTCCACTTATTTGTTTATTTCATTTCCTCCTTTTAACATTGCATTCTTGTTTTTATCGAGCTCATCTTTCAAAAACCTAATATTCTTATTTTTAACCTCTTTTGTGTTATATATTGTTATTATTAGAGGTTATAGCGTTTTGATAAACGATAAACAAGTATTATTTCGAGAAACATTTGACGAGTATGAGAAAAAGTTTGTGAGACCAAAACTATCTGTTGCGAAAAGAGAAGTTGCTGTTGATGCGACTAGGGGACCTTGGAATAATGAATCCATTCAATATTACTCACCCGGGAGAACAGAAAAATTGTTCAGAACTCATGACTCCAAAGGACGAGAGTCAGTAGAAAAATTTGAACATGGTGGATTCTCCCCTCTTAGAAGAAGTACTTTGAGAAAATCGATTATTGGTACACCACTGAAAAATGACTATTTACCATCACCACTATCTAGAAAAACTTATAGAAACATTCCCAAATAAAGTAAAGCTGTCCGTTAGCTACATGATTGTCAATGCGTCATTTATTTTTATAGGCTAGAAGAAATGTTAAATAATTAATTGTTAGTAGTACAGTTACAGATTCTCCCAACCAAATAACCAATTGTTAACCCTATTTAAAATACCACTATTAGATCGGGTTTCAAGGGCGACGTTGTTATTGTTATTGGCATGAGAATAAAGTGCTTTCTTTTTGTCAGTTGGTCTGAGAAAAATCTTTTCATCAGTTTTCAGACTGATTTTTTGCTGGATTTGTTTATTTGTATAATCTAAGATATTGTTATCTTGTGTTCCCTTTGAATGTTGTAATGGAATATCGCTTTCACTTATATCGTCATCAACAACAATGGATCCAATACTTTCTACTGCTTTTTTAGAATACGGCACACAGAAGATCATAGACCCATATATAATGGAGCCACTCTCTTCCAGTGCACGTATCGCTGAAGCCCTGCTGTTATATGTCAGTTTAATCCATCCATTTCCTGTATAAATTGGATAATTTCTAGTTGGTTCTGTAGAGAATAAAGGATCTACTCTGGTCGACTCAAAATCCTCCAAAATATTACCAAATTTTGCAAAATGTTTGATTATATCATTAGCAATAGATTCTGGGTAACCAAATACTAGTACTGCAGATTCGCATCCATTTAATGGACTTGATACTTGTAACTTATCTTGTGTTTTTAGTGGGGTTGAAAAAGTCGATGAAGACGATTTAAAAAGATGGTCAGGTAGAAAGTTTTGGGAGCGATTTGAATTTGGGGTTCCACCAACACCAAAAATTGAATCTTCACCAGTTGGCTTTAAAGATAGTAAACTAACGTTATTATTCTCCAGGTAAGAGTCCGATGTATCTTCTTTCTGTAAGTCACTTAGCGTTTTCGTTGGAGGTAGCTCATCAGAAAAAACATTAACAAGGGCCAATTCAGGATTGTTTCTCCTAGTACCAAATGTCAAAGTTTTAAAACCTGGTGCAGAGTCAGAATTAGATTTTGTCTTTGTTAAAAATGAAGAATCAGTGTCTATATCATCCAAGTTTTCCCTCTTGATGACTTGTGAAGGGATAGTACGTCTCTTGGGATTATTGAACCACAGTGGCTGAGACTGTTGTTGTTGATTTGTAGATAGAGCATTGGTCTTTTGATTTATGACAGCTAAAGATGGGTTTGGTGAATCAAAACTCAAGTCAAAAGATTGCCTGTGAGTAGGAGTCCTTCTATTTGGAGTCCCACCATTTCCGTTGGTGTTCATATCATCGGAGGACCTATCAGGATCATTTGAACGGACTTTCAAAGAATTGAATCTCGAGAGCTGTGGTTGTTGGTTCGAAGAGTCTGAGTTTTTGAAAACATCAAAGTTTTTTTCATAATAACCACCAAACAGGTCTTTTGAATATTCCTGACTTTCTTTTGATCTGAAAGCTGACATTCTGGAAACAACAATGACGATCTTCACCAAAGACTGACAATTCTAAAGACGCTTTTTTATATAAAAAGAAGCTGCTACATTTCAACAAAATTCATTTGGGAAAAAATCATAACAAAACCCGGAACTACCAAATATAGTAATCCGACCAAGATATCAAGCCCCGGAAATTGAAAGAGCCAATTCCGGTCAAGTTCAAATTTGGATGGCAAAATCAGAAACATCAACAAAAATTAATCGAAACCAGCTAGAAGAATTGAATTGAATTGAATTGAATTGAATTACTGTTGACTATGACTGCTGTTACTTTGGAAGACGCACGAAATGCTGTCAAGACCAACGATTTAGCACAAGCTGAATCTGCCTACCAACAAATCCTCCAATCAAAACCTTCTGGGTCTGATTTCTCGAACCAGGAAACCGCCGTTTTTGAATTAGGTGCATTATACAAAGATCACAATGAGATTGCTAAGCTATCGAGCTTGATTCCAGAAGCAAGAACTGTCATATCAACTATTGCCAAATCTAAGGCTGCTAAGACGATTCGCTATTTGATTGACTTGTTCGATCACATTCCAAATTCAACAGATGCACAGATTGACGCTTTAAAGGAGAGCATAGAATGGTCAACTAAAGAAAAAAGAACTTTTTTGAGTCAATCGTTGCATATAAGACTAGCAACAATCTATTTTGAAAAGAAACAGGCTTATCCGAGTACATTGACAATCATAAACAATTTACTAAAAGAATTCAAGAAATTAGACGATAAATCATCCTTAGTTGAAGTTCAATTACTAGAAAGTAAAGTTTATCATTCATTGAGAAACTTGGCTAAAGCTAAAGCTGCATTGACATCAGCAAGAACGTCAGCAAATTCCATTTATTGCCCAACTGCTACTCAAGCCGAATTGGATAACATGAGTGGTATACTTCATGCTGAAGATAAAGATTATGGTACTGCTTTCTCATACTTTTATGAGGCTTTCGAAAACTACAGTTCTCAAAGTGATGAAAAAAATGCAATCAAAGTTTTGAAATATATGCTACTATCCAAAATAATGTTGAATCAAATCGATGATGTTAAACACATCCTAAATTCCAAATATGCCAGCAAATATAACTCTAAAGAAATTGATGCCATGAAAGCTATTTCACAAGCATATGCTAATAGATCATTGAAAGAGTTTGAAGAAGCTTTATTAGCATACGGGAAAGAATTATCAGCTGACTTAATTATCAAATCTCATTTCAATGCTCTATACGATACTTTACTAGAGCAGAATTTAGTTAAAGTTATTGAACCATTTTCAGTTGTTGAAATCGAACATATTGCTCAGATTATTGGTCTTGATATCAAACAAGTTGAAGGAAAACTAAGTCAGATGATTTTGGACAATCTGTTTTATGGTGTTTTGGATCAAGGTAATGGTTGGTTGTACGTCTATGATAAACCTCAAACTGATGCTACTTACGATTCAAGTTTAGATTTGGTTAAACACATGTCCACCGTTGTTGAATTGCTTTATGAAAAAGCTGCTACGTTGAATTAAGAAAAGTAATGAGATTAGTTTTTTTTTCCTATTTATACCTCCTTGTAGAATTCATAAACCTTCACCAGCTGCCAAAGCTGCACATTGTGCCACGAGTGTCAAGTATTCCTTTAACCTGTCAGAGTTTTGGAATAAAACATACAATTTGGTGCTTTCACGCGCAACTAAATTGGTTAACTCTAAAGCACTTTTCAAATATTGTGGACTATGTGATCTTCCATCCAAATAAACATTATGCAACTGTAACACAAGATATGGAATATAAATGGAACGTAAATCTTGAATTAACTCTGTTTCGTAATCTTCCAGAGCGAGATCAGCAAAAAGACTATTGATTGTATCAAGTAAAACCGATGAAACTCTGCTAATTGTATCGACAAATGCAATTGTTCTAACACGCTTATTTGAAGCATGCCATTCATCAATAGCATTCAAAGCAGCAACTAGTGAATCATATTGTAGTAATTCTTGTCTTTCAAACTCCGAAACTTCCTTCTCAACTAGTGACCCAATGCTTTCAACATCGTATTGTTTTAAGAGCTGCTGAATTTGGTTTCTTGAAGAAAACTCTTGAACCGCCTTAGTTTTACCAGTCAATAAAAATCTTCTGAACAATGAAACTGTAGCATGGATAGCGTCTGAATACATTTTAAAATTAATGAACCATTCAACGTTTCTAATCAATTTATGGTCAACTTCATCTGTATCGCTTAACGTGACACCGGATCTGATTTCATAGTGAGCCTCTGTTAAACTGAAAACTCTTTCCACGGTCCTCTTCAGTATGTTCTCTAATGGCAAATTATACGATCTGCTTAATTCTAATTGTTTCTGTCTTATTTCTGGATCGAACAAATCAATCAAGAATAATGAGTATGCATCTCTAGCTTCAACTTCTGGCAAAAATGAAACGTATAAAGGAATTAGGTCATACTGTTCATATAATCTTAAAACCAAAATGTATGTAGTCAATAATTTGGACATATCTTTAATGTCAATAGAGTTTGGGTCAATTATCGAGATGAAAATAGCAAGATGCGTTATAACCCTCAATGCGTATGATTCATTCAAAAGTTCATTAGTATCCTCATTTCCAAGCATAATGTTTCCAACAAAACTTAAAGATGAATGTATTATTGGTCTAATATTGTTGGTAATTATCGAAGCAATTAAGACACGTAGTGGATGTTCACTTTCTTCTTTTCTCTTACTAGCGATTGAATTCAAAACATTTTGAACTGTGAGGTTGTTTCTTGGAAAATTAACAATTAAATTATCTTTTGGTATTCTTCCGTCATCTATTAATTTATTTTCAACTTCATTGATTAAAATATGATTAAAATATATTAACAAATCATGATCCCAGTTTGTTGATTGTTCTAGTGGTGTCAAATCACCAGCCAGGAAGCCATAAATTGCTCTTTCATACTGATTTATATCTTTATTTTTTGACAATAAGTACACAGTTCTTCTCCATAGTGATTTATTTTTTATGCCATGCGTTGTTTCTTCAATATTGTCTTGTAGCTGATTGTCAATTAGTGGATCAACATACTCATTAGCACCAGCTAAAATCATTTTTAAAGTCCAGTTATTTGTCTTTTCACATTCAGTTGAAGCATCAGCAAAATTACCCGAAAGCAACAGGTTGAAAATATATTGATATACGGCATTATCCTGTTGTTGATCTTGGGAGTCGATTGGATTGTTGAGACGTATTGGGGCATCACTATCAAAGTTCTCCAAAGATTGGGATAATTGTGTATTCAACCATTTGGAGTTTGGAAGTTCAGGTCTGTCATTGACGATTGAGTTTTGGTGAATCCAAGTTATTATTAACCACAGTTCATACAACCTTGAGTTACTTTGATAATATTTCTCTTCAAATACGATGTTTGAGTTATAAGCATGCGTTTCAATTGATGGGATAGGTTCTGACTGTCTAAATTGAAGTAGCAATTGGACCAAGTGCCATAGCTTAACTTCCAAATCCCAATCATCAAATTCTTTAGAGTTGGTACCGCTTGCTGCAATCTTCTGGGTATTCAATGCAGCAATTGATCTGAATTCTTTGACTATGTCAAAATCATCTTGAAGGTTGTTTAGTCTATAATCTCTCAACACCTCAGCAAAATCAGTTAGCACTTTTGGATCAAGTAAGCTAGACCCAGATTTTAGAGGAGAGTCAAACGACATTTTTTATCAGTCCAATACAGCTCGATAATTCAACACAACGATCAGTTAGTTTTTGCTTCGTAGAAAGTCTTTTTATTGTTTTTTTTTCGTTAAAAGTTGTTGAAGTTTAAAATCAAAACAAAAAAAAAATTGAAAATTACATAGTTAAGTACTATTTAGGAAAATTTCCCGATTTGGAAATATACGAATGGTAATAGTTGAAAGTTGAGATGAGTTTTATTATTAAACATTAGTTGAAATGAACAGAGGATTTCTATCCGTTTTTTTAAGCAGAGATTAGCTGCAGTACCATTCGGCAAAGACACAGAGACTTGAGCCACTATCAATGGAAACCAGACCTCTCCAAACTCCAGTTTCATTGCATTTGACTGGTAGTTCCCATAATCCAAATGGCGTACTTTGATCCTTCTTGGAGAACTTCACAATTTTTCCTGAAGGTGTTTGTAATGCAATCTTAGATCTAGTCATAGAAGCACCATTCAAACCATCGGATGGATGCTGCGCAACACTGAAAACATAATCAGCACCATATGCCAAATTTCTATTTTGTGGCTGTTTTATATACAAATCATTCATCTGGGCAGGAACTGTCGGATATCTGATAACAAAGTCCAACGGCCTATACTCACCTTCATGAGTAATCGGAATAACGAGGGACAAAGCATGGACATTTTGTAATGATTTCTGGGTGCCTTTTGGACCCGAGAAAACGTTGATAAACCCTGTCGAAGATTGATCTGGTAAGTGACCTTTAATTTTGCAATATCTTTCATTATGTTTCCAATATATCTGTGACAAAGTTGTGATAGTTGAGTTTTTGGTTAAAACGGCTGCATCAATCTCAATGTCTTTAGGAACTTTCAAATCAATTTCAAAAATTTCAAAATCATTTAACCTTGTTAATGCATTGCTAAATTTATGAATTGTTAATCCATTTTTGAAAAATGAAGGGAAACATGGTGGTAAAGCTAATGCAACCATTGGGTCAATCGGTGGAACAATATGTTGCTCTTCATATTTATCAGGAATATGAGTATATATGAGATCTAGAGGTTCTGCTAAGAAATAAAATGATTCATTTGGACCATCTGATTGATTTGATAGCACCTGATATAATGGATGAGTGAGGTTCCCTAAGCTAGCGTCAATAAATCTCCACTCACCATTAATTAAAACAGCATTCCATGTGTGTCTAATTATAGATTTTGGTGTTTTTAATGAACCAACAATTAGCTCAGATTTCAATCCCATTGAAGTAGATAAAAGATGAAACAAATATGCCAATCCATGTGAAGTTGACCTTTTATCGTTGAAGATAAGCTCAATATCGGTTTCATCATATTCGTCAATTGAGTCTGAATCCACAACTTCAAAGTGTTCGGTACATAATACGAATAGAGCTCTTAAATATTCTAATTTGCTTGAATATTTCATGCCAAGTTCGTTTGTGATGAATGCTTCTGGCGACATGAAATTTGATGTTGTCTTCAACTTTCTAACAAAATTATCCACATGGCTCAAGTTAATTGTTTGTAGTTGCAATTTATGATCAGTTTGAAAGACTTCATTGTTATTAATGGTTGAAAGTTGTTTATGAGGCTCAAAGATTATGTAACCTTCATTTTCTCTAACTCTTTTCTCTCTCATTTGTCTTTCTTTGCTACTCAATGAATTTGCTCTGTTCAAATCGATTTTGAATTCAATCCATGAGTTCATCTGTCTATCTACAACTGTTAAGTCTTCAACTCCAGATGCCAATGATTCAACATTTGGAAGTGGTGGTGCATCCCTAGTTGAGAAAAATTTTTTTAAGAGACCTGTTGAATTCTTGATTTTCTTTTCTTCAATTAAAAGATTATTACCTGAGGCACTTGTTTTCAAAACATCTGATCTCTTTTGATGATCTTCGTATTTATGTCTAGCGTAACTACCAGCACTAGTAGCACTGAAATCACTCATAGCAAATGAACTGTTATTTGAGCTTTGAGAGCTGTTAAAATATGAGCCATTTGAGTAGCTAAAGACATTTGATGTTTGTGAAACTGTTGATCTTGACTGATTCAGTGTATTAGGATCATAAGGAGCAATAAATTGAGTAGAACTTGACTCTTTTAGACCATTAGTGCTGCCATATGATGTTGCCTGTTTCAACAATGCTGATCTTCTCGATGTTTGTTCTGCTCTGGAATACGGGTTTTCAGGAGAGTACGAATCGTGAGATTTTAAGTTGACACTTGAGTGGGATTTTACTGGAACTGCATGATGTGGAGGCGGAGGAGCATTGAAAGATTCTGTAGAGTAGTGCTTTCTTGTGTTAGAATTTAGCTGTGGCCTTGAGTTAGATGACTGATAATGGTTCTGTTCTTCTAGTCTAATAGGAACTGAATGTGAATGAGGCAATTGATGATGTTCTATATCTCTATTAATAGGCGAATGCGATCTTCTAGATGTGGAGTAAGGACTCTGAGGAGCATATATATCATCTTGAACGGCATTAGTGTAATAGTTCCTGGAAGATTGAAAACTGAACTGCATATCATCATTGGAATAACGCTGATTGTTTTGGCTTTGACGGCCGGAGGTTACGTGACTTGAATAAGACGGACCATGGTGGGATTGACGATTGTCAACTTGCTTTTGGGGAGTCGAGGAGGAGGAGGAGGAAGAAGAAAAGTTCGGGCCCCTAGATCTATTTGAAGAATCTTGCTCTAGTCTATCATTAGATTTATTCAAGCCAGCTCTTATTGACGCACTGAAATTTGGCAGATCTGATTTGATTAATTCAACATAGTTTGAAGGAAAGTTACCAGTCATCCTATTTCTTTTAAGACGTCCATGCCACCAATTACCATCTCCTAAATCATCAACCTCAATGATGTCACCTTCAATGAAGCCCAGATCATCGTCTTCTGCTCCACTCCATGAATAGATAGTTCTAACTCTGAAAGGTGGTTGAGGAACAGCAGTACTCATCACTTGTTGAAACTACTGATATTAATGCGAATTGAAGAAAAACCAAAACAATTAAAACAAAGAACGGGTTGATGAGTGAGAGAGTGACAGCAGCCAATACTTGAGCAGCCGTTGGTGGAAGATTGAAGCAGGAGAAGGGTTCTTGAATAAGGAGAAAGGCTTCAGATACTTCTTTTTCTTTGATGGATTTGAGATTTCAAAAAGATTTGAGCTGTCCGAAAAGGGAAATTTGTCAACAAAGGTACCGTTTTACATAAGCGAAAAGACACTACAATAAATCGTAATACTAGTACTAGGCAGTTTGATATCTTGCAATTCGTCAATTATACACACGGAACAAACAAAAAAGAGCATTAGGCTCATTTATTTTCCAGATTGGCCTTTGTCTCTTCCCAAAATTCTAAATTCTTACGAGACCAGTCGACTATACATCTACTATAGGCTTGAATCATGGTTCTTTGGTCTTGCTCTTTACTTTTCTGAAATTTATCCAATTCGGTATTCAAGGATTCAATCACTTTCTTTAAATCAGAGTCTGCAGCAGCATACGTTTGTTTCAGTTGATTAAGATCGTCCTTTGTTTTTGCTAAATTCTGTTGGCGTATTGCTTCTGGATCGGATTCTATTGTCTCTTTAATGATATTTGTTAATTTTGAAATACCAGGAATTTTAAAGGACGAAGATTTTTTAGGCTCTAGTGGTATTGTTGAATTTTCCTCACTTCGTAGAGCCTCTCGTTCATGCTCCTGCTGCTTTTTAGCAGCCACTTTTCTGTCAAAATTTATTTGTCCTGTCTTAACTTGACCGTCTCTGATAACTTGTTCAATTCTTTTGGACTCTTCTTCAGATCTTTCAAGTAACCTTAGATGACTATGTTTATGCTTCAAAGATCTGACTGACATATCGTATTGCAAAGATTTCTGTTGTCTATATTTCAAAAGGTCTTTAACAACAGAGGCAAATTGAACAGATTCTCCCAAAGGTTCAATAAACTCATAGCTTAAGGATTGGACTAAAGATTCAGTAGAGACGTAACTATTATCATGCACTTGTCCGATTTTTTCTAAAATGGAAGCCAATTCTCCAGTCTCTTGCAAACTGAACGCATTGAAAGCAACACCGGCTTCGGAAAGTTCAGATCCCATATCACCCAAGTGCTTAATAAGTCTTTTGTTAATTTTTTCAACACCACCCGAGATCACATCTTCATACTCTCTCGCGCTTCTTTCAATCTTGTTGAATTTAATAACATCGGGCGAGGAGCTTACCGGTATGTTAGAAGTAGTAGGAATTGGTAGATATGAATGAGCAGCTGATGAATTTGCTGGATCCAATGGGTCTGACTGAAGAATGTTTTTAGGAACATTTGACAATGGTGGTGAAACAAGAACTTCTGACCAGTTAGCATTAGGGTCTAAGAACTTTTGAAAAACCTCACATTCACGGATTTGATCGACAGCAAGACATCTATTCAAAAACACGCCTAGCATCCTGCGTCGGTGTTCGATTATAGCAGTATCTTCTTTCGCCTTCGTTGGAGCAGCAGCATATTTTGAGATCTTGTGCTTTTCTGGGATTGGTGGGATGATCAGGGTTGGAAACAATCTTACCAAAGACTTTCTCAAGCTTTCAAACTCACTGTAGCGTCTTCTAACAACGAGATCGTTGCATTTGATAGTATAAGCGATGTATCCTCTACTTTGGCCTTCATGACTCTTGCCAGCATCTATGATTTCAATGTCAATAGCAGTCTTATCCTTGAACGAGTGCTGCAGTGTCGTAGTATATAACTCTGGATTGTAAGCAACTGTGTTTGAGGTCTTTCCCTGTGGCGGTGAGCGAGTTTTCGCTGGTGTTGATAGAGTTGATAGTGTTGATGTCGGTTCTAACTTATCAGTATCGTTACTGACTGGTGCGCTGTTCGGCTCATCACGAGTCTCTTCTTCATCCTCCTCGCCCTGAGACAGTGGTAAATCAGTGAATTCGTCCTCACGGTAGCTGGACTCACCAAAAGGACTGTTATCTTCGTCTTCCAAGGACATTTTGAATGGAATTGAGCTGACCTTTGGTTGTTTTTCTAAGGAAAAATTCCTTCTTTCTTTTCATTATTTATCCCTTTGACTTCTATTTTGGAACCGCGCTTCATAACCAGCAGAATTTGACTGGTAAGAGCAGCATTATATAAAAATTTATACGCAAAGCTCATCGATCTTCTGACTTGGTTTCAGTATTCTTTATGAATTTCCATAGTTTTTCAGTGTCATGACTAGTTCATTATTGCTGGGAAAGTATCTGACTGCTGAACAGAGGAAACATATAGCTAGAGATCTTTCTGAGAGCCTTGAAGTTGAGGAAAATGTGCTCTCATTGGTTGAGTTATTGGATTTCTTAGATGACGATTCTCAATCTTATGTTTCCGATTCTCTATATAAGTATCTAACCACTGCAATATTAAACTCGTTGGATATTGGCAAACTGAAATCATCGATCACTCTGTTATTCAAATTCTCAGACACTACGGAATCTTTGCTTAAATGGATATCATCTTTAATCGTTTCAATCATTAAAGAAAGAGTCAACTATCTGGTTCCTCAGCCGTTTGTCCAGATTATTGATGAGAGCTTTGAAAATTACGAAATTCAGACTTCTTCAGAAAATGTTAAAGTTTCGCTTGAATATCTGGTCAGTTTGATTGAGATCTTATTCTCTTTGGGATCTGGCGAATTACCAGAAGACGTTGACGTTGTAATCCTGATTTTGTTATCAATCAGAGATGAAAAAGTTTCAGATATAGCTTCAAAGAGTTTGAGATGGAGAGACTTATCATCAAATCATTTTCAGAGACTGATTTGGAAGATGATTCCTCTCCTACTTTATTCAGAAGATAAGTTTCATGTAACTAATGGCTTTATCTTGTGGTTGAGATTCTTATTGAGTGTACAGAAAGCAAAAAAAACCTCCGATATCCTTGATTCAAAGATTCAACAGGATTTTTACTGGAAATTTATTCAAAATGGATTAATCAGTTCGTTTCATGAACATAGAAAATACAGTTTATCAATCTTGAAAATTTCAATCCAAATTAATCATGTTGATTTAGATAATGAGTTCATTAAATTTGACGCGTTAAAAGCCACTGAACATATAGAAACATGGAAGAGGTTTTCGACATTATTTGAAATTGTTGGTATTGATACTGCAATCAATCAAGCTGAAGCTGCGCGCGAAGATATCATTCAACTACTTTCACCTACTTCATGCATCAAACCTTCTTGGGGTATGGCTCTATTGTGTACTGGATTTAGAGGTAGTATGGAATCAGTCAGAAAATTTTCTTTGGACATCATGTATTCTGTTCCAAAGGAAAATTTAGCAATATTCTCTCATGAATTTCTGACGTCAGTATTTTTGAGATATGCAATTGAAGCGTCACACTTTAACGTGAAAGAAATTCAAGGTAAAATCACTTGTGGCTACGGTGAAATACTAGAAGCCTTTGTTATTAATGTTTTGAAATCTTTGAAGTTTGATAAAGTGCTTTTAGAAAGAACTTCAGTTGAGATTTTATCGTTCTTAGTTGAAATTAGATCGACTTTTGCTCCTGCTAGAATCTATTTATCATCAGGCCTTTTGAAAGGACTAAAGGGTACACATGTATTCACCGAAAAGGACTCTGCAAACTTTCTCAGCTTGTTTGAATCAACTGGTGAAGATGAGTTATTTGAAACATATCTTCAGTCCATCCATCTATTACTATTAAATAACATAAAGTCAAATGTTCAATTGGTAATAGACTTATTAACAAACTTTGTTAAGATAAACGGTTATTCACTATTGAAGAACAATATAGAGATTTTCTTGGACTATATCTCTATCCATCATGATAAATCCAAGCTTAAAATATCAAATGAGCCAGAAAATCAAGTGGTCACCTATGTATTATTTGGAAACAAATTCTCGTCTGGTGTGTTTTTGAAAGATTTAGCTTTGAGTGGATTTGAGTTTTCCAACGATCTTTCTAGTAAATTTAGTGAATTATTGACTTCATTATTTCAACTTGAATCTAAAGATTATGCCAAATCGTACCACTTGGTTGAACTTGAAATATTCAAAAATAGTTGGAGAACTGTGAACTTAGAGCTTTTTTTCAACTCTATTTTAAACGATGAGTTCGACCTAGAAAAATTTCAATTATTCACAAAAGCATATAGTAAAGTTTCTGATAATGGTGATGGCGGAAATTTTGTCAACCTATCAAGTTTGTTGATATTAGACAAAAAGTTGAGATCTCTGATGAACGATTTCAAAACAAAAGATATTATCACATCTGAGTTCCAAAGTTTACTATTACAGTTTCTCAAAATAACACCGATTACCGATGTCCAGATTGGCCAAGTTTTGGTGTTATTGAATGAACAGTTAGCCAGTGCATTCTATCATGGGTATACTGGTATTTGTCTGACGTTACAATTCATTCTGTCTAATTACTCAGTGAACGTTACAACGGTTGTCGACATATTGGAATCAATCTGGAACCAAGTATCTGCTGAGAGACTAGTTCTTAGTCAAAAAGACATGCACATTACATTTATTGAAACTTTATATCATGATGAGTTATTGAGAGACACTATAAACAATGAATACAATAGAAAAGTACTTTTGGAAATTGGTTTAGAGATTATTTCTCAATCGTTTACTAGAAGGTCACTTTTACCAAGCTTATCTAAAAGGATATTGAGCTATAGTTTGGGATATAGATCTGAATTTGAACAAACTGAGTGGATCATTGAGTTAATGTTGAAGATTTTGTGCCTGATTCAAGACATGAGTAATTTGTTCAAGATTAAGAACTTATTGGCTGCAAAATTTGATAATGAAATTTCATTTGAAGGAAATTTATATAGAAAAGTTTATGGAGATGAAGAGATTTCTGCAAAAATCAACATCATTACAATACTCTCTTCATGCTCGCAAATTTTCAGTACATCCTATATTGAAAAATTATTACAGGATGACGCTTTTAGTTTGATAGTTCCAAAAAAGAAGACCGACGGCGTTGAAGAGATTCAAAGAGTTTTTGCCTTTGGGTCAATGTTGTTAGTTACAAAAAAGGTTAACACAAGTGTTTTATCTGATTTAGTCTCATCAAAAATATTGAAGATGCTCGAATATGAGTCAAGTCCATTGGTTAGGTGCTATATTGAATGGATGGTTTCCATTGATTTGATTCAAAATGAATACAATAGAAATTTATTGTTTGAATATTTCCAAGATCAAAACAAACCTTCATTAGTTATCTCAGTTGAAAGGATTGCTGTTTTAGTCGTTGCACATTTACCTACTGCCAAGGCCTCAACATTTCTCAATGAGCTCAGTAAACGCTTGATATCAAATTGTGCATCGAACAAGCCTTTAATAAGACATTTTTCAAACTCGTTAGTTTTGTCATTATACCCATTGATCAAAGAAAAGAGTCTCATTATATCAACTGAAGATGTATTAGAAGTTTTATTCAAGGAAGCAAAGAAATCAGAGATCATTGGAAAATATAGAAGCGGAGATGCTTTGATTTGGGATGCAGTAAAAGATTTCAATTTAACTTCAATTTTTGGGGGTGTTCTATCTAGAGTTTCTCCTCGTGTCATTCCAGTGATTTCAGAGGAATCTCTCATCAAGTATATTCATGTCAAGATGGATATTCCAATAAAGCCAGCTAATGGAATAGAATGGAGCAACGAGCTCGAAGACTCTGAAACAAATGTCCGAAAAGTTTTTGATTCACCATTACAAACAAAGAGTGGTGCTTGGGAAACTGTTTTGGACATTGATAAGAAAACGAGAACTGTTAAAAGAAGCGATTTGATAGTTGTTAGTTCATTAGTTGACAAACCACCAAACCTGGGAGGTATCTGTAGATTATGTGATGTCCTAGGAGCTGGGTTAATGACTGTCGATGATTTGAGAGTTAAAAAGCACCCACAATTCAAAAATGTTGCGGTCACTGCTGATTATTGGATGCCATTGGAGGAAGTTAAGATTGATGGGATTGTTGATTTCATGAGACAGAAGAAAAAAGAAGGGTACACGTTAATCGGCTTGGAACAAACTGATAAGAGTGTTGTTTTGGGAAAAGAAACTGATTTCCCAAAGAAATCATTGATTTTACTAGGAAAAGAAGCCGAAGGCATTCCAGGCCCGTTACTTTCAGAGTTGGATTACTGTATCGAAATTAGGCAGCAGGGGGTGATAAGATCTATGAATATTCAGACAGCGACAGCCGTCATAGTTCATGCTTATGCCTCTTCCCAGACTTGAAGTAGATGAATTAAAACAATTTGAAAGACTTGTCAATGTATTATAATGTAGCTCGGCGATTCCCCTTTTTGGACTATTTTCCGTCAAATTAAAATAATTCCGATTTTGTTATCAGAATATAAAAGCAAGAAATTTCATGTTTTGATTAGTTATAGTTATAGCAACAACAACAACAACAATAACATCAACAACAAGACGAGCATGTCGCAACTAGAGACTGCTAAAAAACTTGCTTTTGGATCTCGTGCTAGATCACTGGTGTCAAGTGCATGTGTTGCGTTGGCATCAGGAACACCCTATGTCTATTCAGTTTATGCTCCACAATTGATCAAAAACTCTAACCTTTCTGTCACTGATGCTGCTAAATTATCCTTCGCACTGAGTGTGGGTGGAAGCATTGGTGGATTTCCTGCGGGAATTTTGATTGATAACTTTGGCCCTGGACCTGCTGTGTTTGCTGGCTCAGTAATTGCATTTGGAGCGTTCACCACACTTCATAAAATTTATGTTGAAAAATTGGAAGGCATTATTTTAATGGCTATATCCCTCGCGATGGTGGGATTCGCATCAGTGTTATGTTTTTATGCTACTATTAATTGTACAACGGCCAATTTCCCCCATCATAGAGGAACTGCTGGGGCAATTCCTGTTTCTAGCTATGCTTTAGCTGCCTTGTTTTATTCTTGGATTTCTGTGAATTTCTTTGAGGATAATACAGCTGGACTGCTGAAGTTTTTCTCTTATTTTTCCTCTTCAATTTGCTTTGTTGGATCTTTTTTTTTAGTTATTGTTGACAAAAAGAAGAAAACAACCTCTAATGAATCTGACCCACTCATTAGAAGACCTTCATCTTCTTCTTTTACAGAAGTTTTGCGTGAGAGAAGATTAAGCATCCAACATCATCTAAGTCTATGGGGGATTGGTAGAACCCCGAGCTCCTCAAGTATTGACCAAATAAGACCAAATATACCCAAACAACAAAGATCAGATAGCGATGCCATCTATGTTGCTGTCGAAGATGTTCCAGTTTTCGTTAAACTTGGGTCTCCAATCTGGAGCCATCATATATTCAAAAAAATTGTTAGCAGATTATATCTAAAATTCTTTGTTATTTTAGCCTCATTGCAGTCAGTTGGTCAGTTGTATATCTATAGTGTTGGATACCTTGTTGTCACTTTAGAAAATACAGAAGAAGCCACTACTTCAGCTTCTGAAGCTCAGGCTTTGCAGGTTTCAACAGTTGCTTTAGCAAGTTTTTTAGGAAGGCTGAGTTCAGGTCCAACATCAGATATTATTCGTAAAAAATTCAAATTGCAAAGAATATGGTGTATTTTTTTTGCTTCTTTATTAATGGCATTTAGTCAACTATTGATCACAAGAGTCAACAATATTGATTATCTCATATATCCATCTTTTGTGACCGGATTTTCGTTCGGATTTGTGTTTGGTGCTTTCCCAGCTGTAATTGCTGATAATTTTGGAACAGAGGGGTTTTCAACCATATGGGGGTTCTTGACAACTGGTGCTGTTTTTCTTTTGAGTCAACTGACTAAACATCTTGCTTTAACATTGAAAAAAAATAGTGATGAAAAGGGGGTTTGCATGTTAGGAGCGAATTGTTATAGAGACACTTTTATCATCACACAGTACGGATGTTTATTTGTTGCTTCCTTGATCTTATTCACTATTCATTTCAACCGTCGTGCTGCACAACAACAAGGGTCATTTACATTTTGAGATAGCTCGCTTATTTATTAGTTAACGTCGTACCATATTGGGGATTTAGAAGCGTATAAAAACATTTTTTTTCTCAGATCTAATTATATTTACACTAGATAATCTAACTTGTTTTCTTATCAGAAAGTCAATTTAAGTAGCTCAAGCTAAAACACCTGTTTGAGCGCTTTCAAATAGTTTGCTTGGTGACGATGATGAATGTTTTGAAATATTATCCAAGAATTTGTTACAGTCATAATCCCATCCAGATAGTAGTTGTGAAGCACTGCATTGTGACTTAGTCCACTCAGAACCATAAATGATAGGACTGTAGTAGACAAAGAACATGAATGAAATAGTGACAAATGTAACAATCAAACTGTATCCAACAAAGCGTTTTCTGGAGAAAACGTAACTAACTAGAATGTCTAGGAAATGAGCTAGCGCCAAAAGGCCAAAATAATATGCTGGTAGATAATGATGCAAGAACAATTGACGACCCATTAAAAACGATGGCAAATAGTGGAACAACCAACCTAAGATGTAATGGAATGTCTGAACATTAAAATTGTAAACATGTTCATCGCTAGCAACTCTGGCACCTAGTTGCCATCTCAAGAGTTGAGAGCCAGCATAGACAACAAAAACAAAAATAACGAAGGTAGTAGCCCACCAGATTGGAACATTACCAAACAAGTAGACTTGGCGATGGTCTTCACCCCAATAGTTGATACCACGTAAAAGGAATGGCCAAGTATTTGGAGCTGACTCATAATTATGTGGAGATTTTAAGTTTTGATTGATTTCCCACATTTTTTTATGGGATTCAATAATCTTGGAGACTAAAGAAGGCTTTGAGTAATTAATCCTTTCAGCATCATCAGGTAAAAATGGATTTTCATTATGTTCGATATACCACAGACTTTTATCCAAAACACCTTGAGTAGCACATGTGACTTCTTGTTGTTCAAACCCCCATTTTGGTAATTTAACTTCGTGTGAAAATAAATAACATCCACTCATAGCGTGACGTAATCTGAAAACACTTTCAATGGCTCTTAAATTTTCCTGAGCATTGATGGATTTGGTATATTTCTTTTGAATTTCAACAATAAAGTCATCATTAGCATCACCAGCAAAACCTTCAAAACCATAACATGTGACTTCTTTTTGCCAGTCATTTTCACTAACAGGACATTTATGATCATGGGAATGTAAACGACGATGTGTCAAATCATGGTGCAATCTAATCTTGGTACCATCTTTGATTTGTTCAAAGCTTGTTGGGGCCTCAGAAACGTTATATAGTTCAACGGTCCATAAATTATTGGCATCCAAATGTGGGTATAAAGTAATTTGTTGTTGTTTCGACCCAGTTTCATACATGTGATCATGGGAGTGCAAGTAACCACCTTGAGTGGCAATATGACGAATTGAAATTTTTGATCCAACACCAACATCAGCTAGAATATCCTTTGGAATTTTGTTTTCGGCTAGAGTTGATCTGAAAGCGGAAGTCATAAATGGACCACCATCACCTTCTCTGTATAACATACTGAAATGAACAGAGAAGAAGAAGACATATAAAGCAGCTGGAATAGCCAATAAGATAAAACCTCTAGAAATGGTTTGTTTGAAGATTTTTGGTGTTGATACTGATAAATCACCGATTAAAAACCACATGTCCCAAACATTCAATACGCCAATCCAAGCAATGGTGAATAAACCAACCCATTTAGAAGATACAGCTAAACCTAAAGCGACACCAGTAGCAAATAGTGACCTATACCATCTAAAAGTGAATGGAACTTCAGATTGAAATCTTTTGTAACTGAAGGTAGCAGCTGCAATAAAAAAAATTAATGGGGAATCTAATAAAATGTATCTTGAAATGGTGACGTAGGAGTTTTCAAAAGAGAATAGTAAACTAGCGAGAAATGCAACAGCTGGTCTAACACCTGATGATTTCAAAGTCAGATAGAACAGAATGACAGTAGCAAGCCCCAAGACAGCAGAGAATCCTCTCATGTAGATATAAGGAACATAATCAGGATATTCCAACCCAATTTTCTCAAAACTGAAGTCTCCTTTGAAACCAGCCAAGGATGAAACACCAGCAAAAAGCATTTTAGCCAAAGGTGGATGAACATCCATGAAAAAAGTACCAAGAATATATTTTTTAGCAAATCCACCGAAATGGACTTCATCAAACACAACGGAACTTGGCTGGTATAATTTTTGTAATCTGATGAAGAATGACACTGCAACCAAAATAATTAGATAAATGCGGTCACCTGGACCAACTGAACGAATTTTGGAGAGGTTCTCATTTGGAGTGACAATTAAAAATGGACGGACAGTACCTTTCTTATAGACCAACTGAGGGACAGGATCAACATCGGTAGAGGCTGCTGTTGCTGTTTTCACAGCAGGAGAGCTGCTAGAAGCATGTTTTTTAGCCATTTTCTTCCTTTGAAAAAAGCAGAACTGAGAGTAGCGCAGATGGAAAATTCAGAGGGATCAATGACACAACGCAGATGATGAGATTGAACCAGTGCGCTTCACTTCTTTTGCTGAAGTTTCAAGTTTCATTGTTTTGGTGATGTTTTTTTTTCGCGTTCTTTTTTTTCTTGACACGTATAGAAAATGAGGCTGGCTTACTTAATCAAAAATTACTTTAGAGCGATTTTATGTGAGGATAAAAGTAAAGATTAAAATAGTGAGAAATTTTGGGAATGTGACTGGCAATGGTTTGTTATTTACAACTAGTGACTGGGAAGGGGGCTACACAGATAGTGTACATCTGTTGTTTTTTGTGGAATTCATGGTGTCATGAATAGTTAAATATTCGTTGCTAAGCAAATTGTATACTTTTCACACAAAAACCACAAAACCAAATAAAATTGTTCTTCTTTTTGAAGTTGAAGTTTAAAGTTAAGTAATGTTAATTTCATGATATTGTTTAAATATAAATCGATCAAAAATTATATTATATTATGCTATGGCTTTTGTTCTTGCTTCCATCACTAAATCTATGTTCCATTCTAAACCATGTTTATGAAGATCTTGTTCATTATGGGTCATACGCTAGACTTTCCTCTTGTATCACCAGAGATAGATTATCTGAAGGCTTATTATCAGATGTTTGTTCTTTGCCGTTTTGCGTCTCAAATCCCAAAGTTGTCAAAACTACTATCGTTAATGTTGTTAAAGCACCTTTTGATGAGAACGGAACTGGTTATATTGCAATTAATCCAAAATCTGAAGAAATTATTGTTGCTTTTCGAGGATCAACTACCACAGCAGATTGGACTAGTGATCTCCAAATTGTTTTCGAAGATTATAAACCAATTTCAAAATATATAAGTGAAGATATACCAACATGCGAAAATTGCAAGGTTCATTTAGGGTTCTATAAAAATTTAGAGTCAATCACTGACTCATTTTTAAAACCAGTTGAGGACCTATTTAATAAATACCCAAATTATAAATTAGTTGTTACTGGCCATTCATTAGGTGGTGCTTTAGCTACGCTTTTAGGCATAGAATTTAGAGTTAAAGGATTTAGACCAGCAATTTATACATATGGAAGTCCTAGAATTTTCAACCCTAATATGATGAACTGGATTAATGAAATATTTGAATCTCAAAGACTTAGTGATATGATCAATAATGGTGAGCGCATTGATTGGGGTCTTGTTAGAGTGATACATGACGAAGATTACGTTCCAATGTTGCCCCCTAGATTCAAGCAAGGCGGCGTTGAATTTTTTATAGAGAAGAAAGATCTACCTCATTTGCCAGAAGAAGTAAGATTCTTGGGCGTCAGCTATGTTGAAACAACCACAAAGAAGTATAAAAGTGTACTTGAATTACTTAATGCTTATGAACACAGAACTTATTTTATGACAATCAATAAATGTGATGCTAGACTCTGATGAAACGAGAGACTACATGGGGCACGAATTGATAGAACATGCTTTTTTTTGTATAACAAAGTGTTAAATACAAACTAGTGGTATGAGAATGAATAAGCAAGACAGACATTAAAAAAGGCTCAAAGACACATACAAATCAACTGGAGAAACGCCAAAAAAAAAACACCAAAACCAAAAATGAAAAATACAAACTTCACTGGAATCATTTAATAATCTTTCCACTTAACTGTGAAACTGTAATATGTCATATCATGATAGTAAACCGGTATCTTGTAACAAGTTTGAAAAAATTGATTCCCTCACAACAACAAAAACTAATTTCATGTTATTTGTATCCGTTGCTTGTGTGATATAAGGATATATTGGTAGTCCCGATCTGTTCACTTTTGTAAATCTCCAAAGGATGTATTTTGCAGCTTTATTGGCATCATTACCACCACTATAATCGGGAAAATAGTTCTCTAAAGGTGAAAAAGGCAATTTTTCAACAAATATATCAATTTTATTCAAAAATAAAATAATAGAACATCTCGAAAACCATCTTGAGTTAACAACAGAATCAAATAAGGTCAAACTTTCTTCCAATCGATTCTGTGATTTCTCTTCCAATAGTGCTTGGTCGTATTCAGATAATGCAACACAAAATATAATCGAAGCCACATTATCAAAACAATAAATCCATTTTTTACGTTCACTTCTCTGTCCACCGACATCAAATATATGAATTTTTAAACCTTGCAATTCAAACTTCAAATCAAAAATACCAGAGGTTTTCTTTCTTGTTCTAATCACATCAGTAACTGTTGGTAAATAGTCATCTTGTGAGATTCTATTCAATTCTTCAAAAAAATATCTTGCAGAGTCCATCAAATAGAAATCGTTACGATGGTTCTTTATCAAATCGATGGTTGAAGCATTTTTCCAAAGGGCTTCAATTTTCTCTGATAATCTTTTATCAAAAAATTGGCTTGGATCGACTGGAGCTCTGGAGTTTAAAATAAAATCAAAATCAGATTCATCTATCTGATCATCTTCTTCTAATTTCACGTGAAATTTTTTATAAGCTTCAACTAAATCTTTTGCAGAGGAAACAATGTTACTGAAAACAAAAGGTTTAAAATCATATAATTCTTGATCAGTGAATCCGTTTGAATGTATAATTTTTAATTGTTGTAGTATGGTTGATTTTCCACTTTCACCTGTTCCTAATAGCAACACTTTAGTAAATTCATGAGTATCTTTTGGGACAGTTGATTGTAGATTGTTGTTAAGGTTTGTGGAAGTAGCAACGTTTCTTCCTGATCCAGTCCCTGTCGAGGACTCTGATGGAACAATGGATTGTTTACGGGGTTGGTTTAATGGATATGCTGTGTTTGATAAATCTGAGCTTTTCTCATTTGATGATATCGAAATCTGGTTTTTCCCTCTCGATGTTCTCTTTATCGTTGTATTGGGTTGTGCATTTGAGGTAACTGAAGATTCTTTGGATGCACAGCCACCCATTGTGCGTCTAGTTTAGCAATATATATATATTTTGATTATAGGTGATGAATTTCTTATCCACAATTGCCTGAAGTACTTTGTATGGAATGGTACTAAATACTAACTTGACGGAAAAAATTTCTTGATCAAAAAGAGTTCTCAGAGTTTGATGTGTGAAAGTTGATATGTAAATGTTGGTAAAATGTATTTCAACAATGTATAATATCAAACAAAAATGTGTTGGAATGAGCTATAATGGGATAGAATATGTTGGATTCCACAAGTGAATTTTCTCTTTTAAAAATTTGATCGTGTTTTCGAAAGCAACCAATGGGAGTCTATAAATTACGTAATCTGAAGATTTTGTAGACTAGAATAAGACTAGAATAAGACTAAAATGAGACTTGAATGAGACTAGTATTGAAGTTGATGAAGAGAATAGACTGTGGGATTTAAGTGTCTTTGCAGACGATATTTATATTTGACGGTGCATATGGATGGTAGTCATTAGATTAGGGAGATTTCAGATATCACCATCAGATTGGAGTTTGGAACGAACTTCTGTGCAGTGGTCACACCCCACCCTTCTATAACTTGACAGTTGACAGGCCTTCTAGAAGGAATTCCAGCTGATCACTCATGGCTTAAATTTCACCGCGAAAGTCATTGCTTTCTCAAATCTCAAACCAATAAAGAGCTTATCTAGTTACTACAATTATACCGAGTCTTGATTTATCCATGCGCGTTCCACTGGCTCGGTCATCAGTGCTTCAACTATGGGGAACAATGATCACATGCTGCATCTAATATCTCATTATCTTAATATCTACCCAGCCTACGTCGTGGTTTATAATCACAAACTTTCTGTTGTGACTCACTGGGATCTCTTTTATTGGACTAGGCTGATGTATACAGCGTGATCGTTCTACGTCACTACACATTACTTAATTGAGTAATTACTTAATTACACAATTACATAGATAAGTCTCACCAATGATACCAAATTTCATCTAGCTACAAAGTAAACAATTTTACAGCCCACTGAAACTAATTAACGGTAATTATTTTTTTTTTATACATCTAATTTCATTCATCTATAAACATCATCTCATTTAGACTGGCTTACCGCCAATAAACTCACTCCAACGACGAACTTCACTTGGAATAACAACTGAATCTTCATTTTGAATCAATTTAGTATTAATATTCTCTTTCAAAGCTTGAGCAAATAGAAGTGAGGTTTGAGGTTCATTAAACAATGGAATACCAAAATCAATAGCATTACGACGCATGACATAATCCTCGTCTAACAATGTCTCAGCTCTAGATTTAGCTAAGTTAAAGACACCTTTGATATCGTATTTCTGGAACACTTCACGTAAAGCACGCTTATCAGTCTTTGGGAATTCAATAACTTCAACCGCATAACCTTCTGGCAAATAAGTTTTCAAATATTCAGCAACTTCTGGAGATGCAGTGTAATATTTATAACCAATTGGTGAAATGGTTTTAGCAACTTGACCCAAAAATTCTGCATTTAAATCACCACCAAATAAAATACCACTTGGTGGTAATGGTAATTTAAAGTTCATAGTACTTTGCAGAGCAGTCCAATATGCTTCTAATGTGTCTTTACCGAATGAAGCAATCTCACCAGTAGATGCCATTTCAACGCCTAAGAATGGATCGGCACCGGCTAAACGAGTGAATGAGAATTGAGGAACTTTAGTAGCAACATAATCACGTTTGACGTCCATTAGGTTAGTTGGGGCAATTTCTTTACCTAAAATAGCCTTGACAGCAACATCAATGAAGTTGGTACCTAAAACTTTTGAGACGAATGGGAATGATCTTGATGCTCTGATGTTACATTCAATAACTTTCAATTCTGGATGATCTGGGTTCGACTCAACATCATTTTTGATGATTTGCATGTTGAACGGACCTGTAATGTTCCAAGCTTTAGCAACTTTATCAGTGATTTCTTTTAACCTATTCATAATAGCTGGTGATAGTTTTTGTGGTGGTAAGACTAAAGTAGCATCACCTGAATGAATACCTGCATTTTCAACATGTTCGGAAACAGCATGGACTAAAACTTGACCGTTTGAGGCAACCGCATCAATATCAATTTCCTGGGCACCTTCAATGAATTTAGAAATAACGACTGGATGATCTGGAGAGACTTTAGCAGCATTACCTAATTTGTTCTCAAGTTCGTCTTCATTTCTAATGACAGACATAGCAGCACCTGATAAAACGTATGAAGGACGGACCAGAACTGGGAAACCAACATTCTCAGCAAATTCTTTAGCAGCTTCAAGAGAAGATAATTCTTTCCAAGCTGGTTGATCGATGTTGATAGAATCTAAGATTGAAGAGAATTTGTGACGATCTTCAGCCTTATCAATATCTCTTGGATCAGTACCTAAAACCTTAGCACCATTGTCTTGAAGTTTTAGTGCAATGTTTTGTGGAAGCTGACCACCAACGGAAACAACAACACCTTTAGAATTTTCCAATTCATAAATATCCAAAACTCTCTCGAAACTTAATTCTTCAAAATACAATCTATCAACTTCATCGAAATCTGTGGAAACAGTTTCTGGATTATAGTTAATCATGATAGTTTTTTTACCATTTTCTCTTAAAGCTCTAGCAGTTGAAACGGCACACCAATCGAATTCAACGGATGAACCGATACGGTAAACACCCGAACCTAAAACCAATGTACCAAATTCGTCAAATTGAACATCGTTTTCGGTAGCATTATAGGTGGTATATAGATAATTAGTAGAAGCTGGGAACTCAGCAGCCAAAGTATCAATTTTTTTAACAAATGGAATAATACCAAAGTTTTTTCTTCTGGCTCTAACTTCTAATTCAGTGGCACCAACAGCTAAGGCAATTTGGTTATCAGAAAAACCCAATTTCTTGGATCTTGAAATAATATCCCTGTTTAATCCAAATAATGATCCAACGGCTTCTAATTCTTTTTGCATTTCAACAATATTTTGTAATTTATATAAGAACCATTTGTCAATTTTACTTAATTCGTGCACTCTGTCGACTGTATAACCTTCGTGTAATAGAGCTTGGCCAACAGCTAACCAACGACGGTCAGTTGGTTCCTTCAAAGCTTCATCTAAGTTTTCAAATTCACCACCTTGGAAACCAATAAAGGATGGATCAACTTGACGAATAGCCTTTTGGAAAGATTCTTCAAAATTACGACCAATAGCCATAACTTCACCAACAGATTTCATTGATGAACCAATATCCCTTTTAACATGCTGAAATTTCGCTAAATCCCATCTCGGAATCTTAGTAACCATATAGTCTAATGATGGTTCGAAATTTGCTGATGTCGTTTTGGTAACTGGATTTGGCAGCTCTGGTAAAGTGTAACCCAAAGCAATTTTAGCAGCAGTATATGCTAATGGGTAGCCAGTTGCTTTAGATGCTAAAGCTGATGATCTTGATAATCTTGCATTAACCTCAATGACACGATAATCTAATCCATCTGGTTGTAAAGCATATTGAACATTACATTCACCAACAACACCCAAATGTCTAATGATTTTAATAGCAGCAGATCTCAACATATGATATTCTTCATCAGATAATGTTTGAGATGGAGCAACGACAATGGAGTCACCAGTATGGATACCTAAAGGATCGAAGTTTTCCATATTACAAACGGTAATACAGTTACCGACACGATCTCTAACAACTTCGTATTCAACTTCTTTCCAACCTTTTAGCGATTTTTCAACTAAAATTTGTGGAGCTAGAGATAAGGATTGGGAAGATAAATTTCTCAACTCTTCTTCGTTTTTTGCAAAACCAGAACCCAAACCACCTAGGGCATAAGCAGATCTAACAATGATTGGGTAACCGACAGTTTCAGCGGCCTTCAAAGCATCGTCCACAGTTTCAACAGCAATGGATTCAGCAATTGGGATATTGATTTCATTTAAAGCTTGAGCAAATAACTCACGATCTTCAGAAGTTTCCAAAGTTTTAATCGGAGTACCTAAAACTTTAACGCCATATCTATCAAGAACACCCATTTTTTCTAATTGGACACCAACATTCAAAGCAGTTTGACCACCAAAGGTTAATAAAATCCCATCTGGTTTTTCTCTTTCAATAATGTAGGTGATATATTCAGCAGTGACAGGCAAATAATAGATTTCATCGGCCAAACTATGAGATGTTTGATTTGTGGCGATGTTAGGATTAATCAAGATGGTTTTCTTGTTGGCTTCTTTCAAAGCTTTGATGGCTTGAGAACCAGAATAATCGAATTCACCAGCTTGACCAATAGATAACCCACCAGAACCAATGATCAAAACTTTGGAAACATCAACCAATTTGTGGGCATTTTCATCACTGAAACCAGATAAGATACCTGCACCGGCGTAAGAAGCAGCTTGAGAAGTCTTGTCATCTCTCAAAGCAGCAGTGGTTGCCAATTGACGAGTGTTGTTGTAGTTGACCTTTCTGAAAGCGACTCTTGAACCTGCAATGATTGTTGCAGGAGAGACTCTTTTGACAGAGTTGGAAATCAGCGCCCTTCTAGAGACATTAAGTGAAACTGGTCTTAATAGCATTTTTTAAAGATCCAACTTTTGGTTAAAGAAAGGTTGGTTCTGATTTAAAAGGTTGAAAAGTTAAAGAAAAACTTTTTTTCTGTGAAAATTTCGGTATCAATCAGATCTTGAAGATATTAGAAAAAAGAGATGAAAACAGCAATTGTCCAATAATAGACCAATTGTACTAAAACTTTCCGTAAAAAACAGACAGGAGATCTCAATTAACTGAGTATTACACCTATTATGAGGTTCTATACAAATTTAAACGATGCAAAATGGCCTCAAAGCAGGGTGTTCTCCTTTCTGGCTGTTTTTGACTCATCGCTGAAAAAATTGGTTAGGGTCACAGTTTCGATTATGTAATAGTTACTTAATGTTAATTACTTCTTTTGGTAGTTTTTATCTTTAGTTATATAGTAGATAATTCATGATGTTATCGATCATATATTTTGTAACTCCACTAATCACAATAAATCATCATCGGCATCAATAATTCCATTCTTGATTTTTAATAAAACGGTGGTTTTCCATTTGTCAAGTTTGCTGAACTGATCATATTCAAACAACACCTCAGATAACTTTTGTGAGTCTCCATCTTGAACTGCTTCAATAACATCTTTCAAAAGTTTATATTCTCTAGTGGTTTGAAACCCTCCATCTAGTGTTAATGATTCCTCAAGATATCTGGTGGCCGCAACTCTATCATCTGATGCTAGATATGATAACACAATCTTAGTAAAGTAATCTTTTAAACTCCATCTTGATAGATTGCTAGTCAATGAGTTCTTAACTATCTTCTTATACGCATCAACTGCCTTAATATAATTTCCTTCTAATGCATTTAAATCAGCAGCTTTTGAAAATGCTTTGTTGGATAGAGCTTGGGCAGCATCACTTTCAAACCAATCACCAGCATCTTCATATGATTCAATGGCTTTTGGTAAATCTATTAATTCTTCTTCATAAATTTGTGCTAACTCTAATTTAAAATTGGCACCTCTACGAAATTGACCTCTAGCAGTGAAAATCTCAATAGCTCTTGACAAGACTCTAACAGCACTGACTGGGTCTTCCTGCTTGTATGCTTTGAAAGCATCAACTAATGAGTTAGCAGCTTCATCTTTGGAATCAGCCAAAGTTTGAGCTTCAGCAGCCTTCTCAAATGCAGAACCAGCCTTGACACCTTGTTTTCTTAGTTTGAACTGATTAGCAGCTTGAATATATAAATCCCCAGCATCTTCATACTTTGATGAGCCACTACCAAAAACACTACTAAAAAACCCAGCTTTTGAATTTAGTTTCTTATCAGCCTGTGTGGATAGTCTTGTTAGTATCTATTTGCCTTTAATTTGTGCAGCAATGTGTGCTTTCTAATAGTAGCAAGAGCACACAAAAACATCATCCAATTTGCAGCCGCCTCAAAAATATAAACATACCTCTCTAATCAAAACTTCTGGATCACTCATACTAGTTTTTTTTTTGCAATTTCTTTCTTTTGATGTGTCAGATGAGAGCTTTGCCAATTTATGGATTTATGGGAAAATTAATAAAGGGGTCTTACCCGCCTTCATTTAGCATAACTTGTTTACTTTTATCTTACAAAGTAAACAAACAATTCATTTAAGTCTAAAACTATTGATGAGAGGATAAAGGAAAATGTCACAAGAAGGAACAAAACACATCAGATTTGAGAGATTACAGGTTGTCTGCAACAAGGCCCTCGAAGAGTCACAAAAAGTTTTAACACAAGAGAATCTTTATTCCTGTTTTCCTACGTTATCATCAACAGACGAAGGTAGAAAACTGATAGAGATCGTGAAGGGTCAGTTGATCGAATCGTGGAAGACAAACACTGAGAAGGAGTTTGCTGCTATTTTTAAAGAAAGAGATATAGAAAATAAGTTGAACGAGTTGGATGAACTTATTAATGATGCTCAAATAAGGAAGAACCAGCAGGACCAAGATTCATCAATCCAGTATGTGTTAACCACCTTACCTTTTTTGTTTTTTTGTTTATTAAGTACTAATAGCTCCTCTAGCATTGAACATTTGACTCCTTCAAACATTCTTGCGAGTCACCTACTACCCTTGAAAGAACAGAACGTCAAGAGATTGCAATTACAATTAAATGAAATAAAACAGGGAAATTTTCACCTATTTAATGAACTAAATGATTACCTCAAGAAATCCAAAGAATTGAAATCGGATGTGTCACAGAGTCTCAACTCTATAAATTCACTAAATGAACTGATGAAAGATTCAGAGTTGGAAGAAAAGCTAAGTTGGTTAATTCAGATAACATCGACTGAAGAAGATATATAAAACAGATAATAATATTCCTTAAACTAAACATACAAAACACGTTTTTTTTTCTTGTTTTAATAAATCACTTGTAGTAAAACGTCAATAAAAAAATATTATAAGAACGGAAATTAACAAGAAAACCTGATTTAAGCATTATCCAATAGATAATTAGTTGCAGCTTCTAAGTTCCATTTCTCTTTTTCTAAAGCAGCCAATGCTTCAGTTTCTGAAAATCCCATACCAGTTAATTCTTGGACTGCTAATGAACGCGGTGTAGTAGCAATTCTTTGGCGTGAAGGTGCAGTAGCTTGACTTGGTGTTTGTGGCTGTGGGTGCGAGATTTGAGTTGGATGTTGTGAAGTTACATTTTGGTTTCCAAAGCCGGCAAAAATTTGTTCCCATTCTTCGTTGCCTTGTTGTTGTTCTTGTGGCAGTGTCTGATCTAGTTCTGGTTGACTGTATTGTGTTTCAGCTGCAGTATCCTCGGAACCAAAAAAAGTGGTACCTTCTAACTGCTCGTTGAAATGAGCGTTTTGTGTGAAATCTTCATCATCAAATTGATTGAAACTTACTTCATTAGTGGCAGCTTCTAGTCCATCGAACTCATCAAAATCATCAACATCTTCTTTAGCAGCTTCCAAACCTGCAAAATCATCACTGGCTTCCTCCTTGGCAGATTGTAATCCGTCGAAATCATCATTGGAGTTGAAAGCCTTTGTAATAGTGGCCGTTGAAGTAGGTTGATTAATATTGGTGTGTGGTGGTATATTATCCGAGGTTTCATGGAATTCATCTTCCAATTCACTATCACTTTCATCAATTTCCAAATTTTGAATTGGTGGAAATTCTTCATTAGGAGCGAGTGTTTTAACTGATCCTTTAGCTACTTCAGAATGGTCAGTAGTCTCAATGGCTTGAATTGGAGTTTCTTTAGGTAAACTTTCAGCAGCAGCAACAAGTGGTGATTCAACAGCCCATCCTCCAGGAATTGAAGCTTCAATTGCATCCGCTTCAGAATCTTCATTTGTGACCACACTGGTTGGAGGTCTAAAAGTGCCTTCACTTTCTGACTTATTATCATCAACGAGTTCAAAAGATCCAGCACCTGAAGATTCATCAACAGTAGTTTGTGTTCTCAAAGCAGAAGAAGCAGGGTTATAATCTTTACTTAAAACATCAGATGCCAATGCAGGCTGCTCTTGAGATGTGACAACGTCATCAACATCATTTGAAGATTCTTCAATATCATCACCACGTACTGATTGGGGAGCATTGTTTTGAACAGAAGATGTTGCGGATTGCTGTCTTTCAATTTCAAGATGTGGAAATTGATTGATGGAACGATATTGGGAATCTTCTGAATTTACAGATGTCCCTTGTTCAGTAGTTGCAGCCAATGGGGAACTGAAATCTGCATCATCTCTTTCACCATCATCAGTGACGCTCTTTGTGGAGACTCCACTTGCAATTATAGCAGAAGTGCCACCAATAGCAGCAGCAGCAGCAGCACCGATAATTCCACCCACAGAGCTTGAGTTGGCTGTAGTAGTATCATTTTGTTCTTTATTAGATGACAAAGATCTACTTGCATGAGCTCCATTACCAGTTTCAGAAGTTGTGAGCCCAGAAGTTGCGTCTTGAATTTGTTTGTATGAAAATTCTTGAATTCTTTGTGCATATTCAACTTGTTGTTGCTGTAATTGAGCTTCGGCTCTTTCTAATTCAGCTTGTCTTTGCTGCAGATCTGTAACCAATTGTTGAATACGTTGATTTTGTTGTTCAATTGATGCTTCATTTTGTTTTTGCTGTTTTATTTTCTCTTTCAATTCAGCTTCTTTAGATTGAAATTGTAATTCGTCTTGATCCAATTGTTGTTTACGCAATGATAAAGTCTGTTCATATTCATCGTATTGCTTTTTGAAAGATTCAAGATTAATTTGTTTTTGAACATAAGATTCATGATGAGAATCTAATTCTTTGGCAGATGATAAAAGATTTTCAATTTCTTCTTTAATTCCAGTAGATTTGATCTCTGCAACATTTAACTGCTTAGAATTGATAGCGATTAAACCTTTTGATTGTTTAACTTCATTTTGAGTGTTCTCTAATTGTCTGATTAATTCAATCTGTTCAGCGTTTAATGTACCCAAACGCTCTTTCAATGATAAATTTTCTTTTTGTGATTCTTCTAATTGGGATTGTAGACTTTGAAGTTGAGTTTGAACTTGATTGTACTGGGCTTCAGCTACTGAAGCTTCTTTTCTTAATTGTTCAGTTTCAGTTCTAGAAGAAGCCAACAATGATTCAACATTTGATGTTTGTTTAACTTCTTGATCATATGCAATTCTTAATTTGGATAATTTGGATTCAATGTCATTTTTCAATTGTGTGATCTTACTTAATTCCCTTTCAGCCCTTGTACGTTTTTCGTGTAATTGAGAGGTTTGATTGGTTAATGAACCAATTTGATTGGATAGATTGGCAAGATCAGTCGTAGCCTTAGACAATTGACCAGAAACTTCTGAAGTCGAGTCTGCTAACAAGTCATTATTTTGTGGAATCGAAGTCTGAATATTTTTGGATTGAATTGATGGTTGGATAAATGATGTCGCAACAGATGGCGAGCTGACAGGCTGCGATAAGGAGGAGGTACCGAATCCTGTTGGTTGCTGAGTGAAGAATGAGGATGTATTCTGTTTTCCTAATTCAACAGGTGGTGCTTGTGATGTGATTGGAGAGGAAATAGCTGGAGAAGATTGTGGTGCTTGTTGATGGCTAATCTTCTGGCCAAAGGTTGAAGTTGGGACAAATGGTTTGGATCCAGTTGGTGTGTAATTTACAGTTGAGCTAGAGGCAGTTCTTTGACCATTATCCGAAGCAGGGCTGGATGAGGAGAATGCATCATTCAAATCAACCAGATCATTTAATGAAGATTTTGGTTTGGTATCTCTTGAAGGAATTTGGGGAACTTGTGGCTGTTCCTGATATTGTTGTTGGAGTTGACTAGAAGTTACTTGTGACTGAATTGGAGAAACAAATTTTTGTTGCTGTTGTTCAACACCATGTTGAGCTGGTAATAAAGATTCTGGAATAACGTGAGGTAGTTCAGCACCAGCAATTTTTTTTTGAACCAAAAACATTGCAATTGCGAATTCATCTTTTGTGAATTCTCCGGTATTATGAATATCAGCAAGATCCCAAATGGTTGCTAAAACATCCTGTGGTAACTTTGAAGTCATCAAAAATGGAGCCACTTCACCAGGACCTAGAACACCTTTAGAGTTTTTATCCAATCCCTCAAATATATTATCAAATTGTGCTCTTTTTTGAGGAGTTATGGACCAGTCAGATGAGGCGTTATCAAAACTCGAAGGAACTCTTGAAATAGTACCAGGTCTCACAGTAGTGGCTTGTGGGCTTAAATTACTACCACCCGAAACAATTGGGGAGTGAAATCCACTAAGTTGATCCCAAATTTGTTGGGGAATTACTTGAGGTAGGCTTTTAATCGAATTATTCAAAGTGCCTTGGATTAAGAACATTGCAACGATAAATTCATCTCTTGTTAGTTGGCCGACATTCTTAGTATCGACCAGAGTCCAAATTTGACCTAGAACTAGAGTTGGTAACTTTGCTTTCAAGAAGATCTGTCTGGCATCATCACCAGATAAAACACCGTTTGAAGAACTTTTAGCAAATAACTGGGCAAATTTTGAAATATCGTGGTTTGACAGTGGAGGTAACGAAGTGAATTGAGGAGTTAAAAGTTGTTGTGGTGATGAAACACTACCAGATGAAGTATGTCCGATTGATGGATGTTGAGCTCGATCTGTTTCTGTACTATTGTTATCGCTGTTGCTATTGATGCCTTGAAATCTTGCCAATGGACCAGCAATCTCAATCAAGGACTTATCTGGCTTAGCACCCGCTTGAACATGACCAATTAATCTTAATGCAACGCCAAAGGCAAATTGATTCAAAAATCCCAAATTTGTAGGGTCAGCTAATTGCCAAATCTCACCAAGAATGGCAGGGGGTAAACCTGACTTCTCGAAAGTTGATCTAGCAGTTTCACCAGTGACGATACCCAAACTCTCAACGTCTAATTGGGTGAAGATCTGGCTATACAGGGCATATTCCTCCTGCGAGAAAGGTTGGCGGAGAGTCTGTTGATGTTGAGACATTGTAGTAAAACTATCCAATTCACAATTAACAATCACCAGAATTCACTAATACTGGGTGGATCCACTGAATAAATGTTTGTTGTGGATAAAAGAAGCTTCCATCTTTTCCACATTTCCATTTGATTTTTAGGGGCGAAAATTGAAATTCGCGGGAATGGCAAGCAGAGACTCAACAATTAAATCTTTCTCATAACACGCTTCGAACGTGTGATCTTTGCCCATGTTATTTTTATGAGAAATACAGAAAGAAAAAGCGCCCTTTAAAGCTCAAGCATTGGGAAATGTAAACAAACCAAAAAAAAAAAAACCAACCGCCAATTCAATTCCACGATCGACTTAGGTCGATTTTACACCATCGGAAGAAAAATAACACCTTTCCTCCCCCATCTCACACTTCATGAAACTTAGAAGAAGCATTCTACTGGCACTTGCTGCCTCCACCCTCTTTGCAGCCTATCTAGGCTTCGCAGACATTTCCCTTCCCAACGATAAACTTTTCCACTTCACGGTGTTTTTTTTGGTGACAGTGTTGTTTTATTGGCTATTTGACACCTCAAGCACACGGTTTATAACTAAATTAACTATCATAGTATGCACGCTTGCTGGCGGAATTGGATCAGAGTTTATCCAGGCTATATTACCTTACAGAAATTTTGATTTCATGGACATTCTGGCAAATATCTTTGGCTCTTCAACGGGTTTAGTTCTGTCGGTTTATTATCATAAAAAACAACTGGAGATTAGAAGAAATTTACGTTATGAACAATTAAGAAATTCAATTCCTCAAGAGAACGAAAATGAAGACATTGACTTTGATATGGATTTAGAGGCTGGGTATTCTTCACGTTCGAGTTCACAGTTGAATGATTTGAGTAGATTCACCAGTACTGATCATATCCCTTTAAAAAATGTGGATCCTGAGCCAATCGACGATCTAGAAGTGGAATAAGGAAACCTGCCCATTCATCCAACTTACAGCCATAAATTATTGGAACACAAAAAGCAATAACCCCTCCTCCCCTCACCCCTCTTTAATGAATGTTTAATGAATGAATTATATAATACAATATCAAATTCTCCCCCGATCAGTGTATTCAATCGATGTACTTCAAAAACAGAGATATGAAACACGAATTTTTTTTAAAAGAGCTTCTAGCCTGAACTCAAAAGTACATACGTGAATATTGATTTCGTTTCTACAATAACTTTAGGGAGTTACTGTATTTATTAATAAAAATCTAAGAAGTAGGGAAAGTGTTGAAGTTTGAGAAAAACCCTCTGTAATAAAATTCACCTCCAGTTTTGGAGATTAATTCAACATCCTCTTTGCTCAATTCAAATTCTCCATTAAACGTTTCTAAAGCTTGAGAAATTCTTTCATCGTTTGAAGACGTTGTGATTGGTAAAACACCATTTTGATAAACCCATCTTAATAGGATTTGAGCGCTAGTTCTACCATATTTTTCACTCAATTCAATTAAAACTGGGTCTAAAGGACCCTGAGTAGCTCTGAATAAAGGGGTTAATGGACCATAGGCTTCAACCAAAATATCATTCTCTTGAGCAAATTTGATGATACCTGGTGATTGATTGAATAAATACGGATGGAATTCAATTTGTAATACTTGAGGCTTGATTTTCGCAACTTTCAGCACTTTTTGTACATGTTCAACATCGAAGTTTGAGAGACCAATGTTTTTAACCAATCCTTCGTCAAAAGCTCTTTCTAGATCACCCCAAGCTTGTTCAATTGTGACATTATGACTTAGATCAGGATTAAAAAATTGAGAATGGATCAAATACAGATCAATATAATCTGTTTTCAATTCCTTTAAAGCAGTTTGAATGGCTTCATATGGAGTCTTAGAGATAGCTGCTTTCCTGAAGTTTGCATTTTCAAACCCAGGATCGTATTTATCGGTGATCCAGATTTTAGATCTATCAATTCCAGATAATCTAATCCCTTCAGCCACTTCGATGTGAGTTGTGTAAACTTCAGCAGTATCAATGTGAACAAATCCCAACTTCAATGCTCGTGAAACCGTTTTAGCTAGGTTTTGATCTAACGAGCTTCTAACCTCTTCAGGTCTTCCCTTCTTCAAGTGTTGCCATTTAGTACCAACACCATAGGCTGGAAACGGGATTTTGGCGTTAGTTGAGGCTAAGGTGAAAAAGGACTTAGATGATACCGTCATTATTCTGTATATAATCTAGTCTATTGTTGACTGTTTACTAATACCAGTAAAAAGGCCAAGGAAACAGGAAGAAATCGGCTTTTTGTATGTTTTATTTTCAATTAATTTTGTTGTCGCTTTCCATCCTATTTAGGAAAATTAAACGGTGATGCCAATAAATTATCACTATTATTGATAATACGGAAGTTATTGATACAATTCTACAATTGATTCAATATGGCGCAATCTGGGTCATACCCTTTAGGACATTGATATATACATGGATACTTTCTGAAATATGTCATTAAAATCTCTTCATTCCCCTTATCTCAACTTAATATATGCTCTGTGTAACATGGCAGCTTTATGCATTTGTAATCGTTTCTCATAACCACTCGATTTACCTTCAGCTGCTGCAATGATTTCTTCTGCCAATCTAACGGCAAAATCTTTACTACGTCTTTTTTCAGATCCTTCGATGATCCATAAGAATGCTCTTCTGTTACGCTGTCTCTCGCTCAATGGCACCGGAACAACTAGGTTTTTGGCAACTCTGGTCTTATATGTCTTTAATTGCATTAATGGTCCCATGTCATCTAAAACTTTCTTCAAAACTTCAACTGGATCTTGTCTCAGCTGTAATCTAACGATATAAAGCGCACGTGCCATATATCTTTGAGCAGCAGCTTTTTTACCATTCTTCATAATCATATTTGTGCAGTGCTGAATCACTGGATCAGTCTTTTCTGGGATTGGTTTATCTTTTAGAGATTCAACCTTAGCTAATTGTTCGGCTGTTGGTTCAAATTTATTCGATTCAAATTGTTCCATTTTAGCTGAGTAATAATCTGGCATACCTTCATTTCTGTAACGTTCTCTCAGTTCTCTGACAGCTTCTAACCAAGCTTGTGTCTCTTCTTCTTCAGTTGGCTCTGGATATGAACCCTGTTCATTTATTAGCTGTGAAGAAGAAGAAGAAGAAGAAGAAGAAGTGTTGGTATTGTTGATGGATGTAGTACTATTAAATCTGGCTGGGATGCTCAAAAAAGGCTGGTTTTTAAAGGCTGAAGTGGAAGGTCTCGCCACCAAATTAGATACCCTCAACACTGATCTGAACATCTTTTCGCTATTTAATATTAATTTCAATGAAATAAGATCAAAATCAAAATTCGATGAATTTAATTTTGAAGAAAAAAAATTGAAAAACTGAAAAACAAACCATCCAAACACCATCAACTTTTGGCGAATTCAAATTTGAAGCTTTTGGCGTTTTTTGCTTCACTTGTGTAAAATTCGTGTTATTCTGCTTATCTGTTTATCTGCATCTTCAAAATAATATGTCTGGAGATGACTGTATGTATAGCAATTCCTTTCATTCTACTGATTCTGGAAAATTTAAGTTACTAATTATTAGTGACAGCTATCAATAACGAATTGGAGTCGATAATTAAACACAAACATATAGATGGAAATCTTATCGACAAATGGGAAGAAATAGTTAAACAAATACCCACGATGATCTTGAAAATAATCACTACTCAATATGATGCTAATGTGGACACGGAAATCATAGATCCTTTGGATTCCATACACGTTGAAACTATAGAGTCTTTTATCAATCGATTGTCTTCATATATAACTAACAGCTTCAAAGATGCTCCTCCTTTTACGATAGTAAGGCTAGCTGAAATATTGGTCGATCCGAAGCTATATTACTCAACCCCTGAAAAGTTTTTGAGAGCTCTTGAAACAGTTACGTTTGTTCGCTCTGCTGCTTCTTATATATCTAACAAAGAATTGAATGGTCAAGACGAAAATGGCAATTTAAGTGCTAATTCCAAGCCAGAACCAAGTATTTCGAATAACAATAGTAATTCAACTTTGGTGTTAGGAACAGGGGAATCCCAGACAATATTACTATCTAAGATTAATTGGTTGACAGAAGATGATGTTAAAGAAATTGAAAGCGATTCCTATTTACTTGATGAATTCCCCATAAGCGAGTTAACAGCAGAAACCACTGGGACTCTAGATGAGCAGTATGCTGATGATGAATATCCATTGAAGAATGATCAACGGAAACGTAAAGTTGAAGATGATGAAGATGAAGACAATAAGAATAATAATTCTAAAGAGATTATCGATTCTCCAGAAAAAAGAGTCAAGGTTGATCCTAAACAAAAAGAGCAAGGTACGAAACAGTCGAAACACGAAGAGGAAACTCTCATAGCAGAAAACGGTATGAAAGGTGAATCTGTTGAAAAATCTGAAAGCGGAATTCGAGAGGAAAAGATTGAAATTAAAAACAATGAATTGCCAGCACAATCAAAAACTAGCTGTGCAGATATTTCTGACATATCAATAGATGAAGCTGATATTGGAAATACAACTCTAGAAGAAGATAAGATGGATATTGATTAAGGTTCTACAGAAATGGTTTATATAATTATGAATAAAAATTCTATTGTTGATCTTTTAAAAATGGATTGACGAGTGATATATAATGTAAAATAAGATAAAAGAGATGACTTTGCAGTTTTTGAAAGGGTTTCATTCTGAATGTTTGATATATATATACAAATTCTGGGCAATTGAAGTTCAAAACTAGATCAATGAAACAAAACACACATAACAAATAAACTCACCATGTAATATTTTGATAAAGATGAAAAATAGAATAGAAAAACTTTAAACATAACAAAATGATCCCCAAAACGCACATAAATAATTTTTTGAAATAAAAGATGCTAAATGGATCTTTCAAATCATGTGAAAAACAACGATGAAAAATAACAAAAAAAATAATTGTATCTATTTTCTCTTTTCATCATCTTCTAAGAGCGGAATATTTAATCCGATAGGATAAATGTAGATATTGAAAAAATAAGACTGGACATTATTAAATATATTGGTGAAATTAAAATATCTACCATCTCATCATTGAAGTATCGGCTCTGATTCTGGAGTAATCTAACAAACCTTCAATTTGACCGGTACCAGCAATAGCAATATCTTGATCCCATAATCTTTCAGAGGCCCATCTTTTAACAGCAGCGACATCAACTTTGTTAATTTTATCAAAAACTTCATCGCTTGATGGTCTTCTACCTTGGCCAATAACTTTAGCACCGATGTCATTAGCAACGGCTAATGGGGATGATAATTCAAATAGGATTTTGTTTTTCAATAACTGTTTAGCTCTTGAAACTTCAGTTTCAGAAATTGAAATGGTTAGTCTGTTCCATTCTTTTAATGTGAAATGAACAAAATCATCAATTTGCATGATGTTTGAAATTTTAGCATTGAAACCCCACAAACCAGCATCTTTGTATGATAAGGAGAAATGGTTATAAGTATCAGCCAAATGAGTTTCATTAACGATATCATTTAGCTTAACACCAGTGTATTTGGAAATTGGTTCATTGTAATCAAAAGAACCAAAGATTTGAGCTGCAACTTTAGCAACATAGTAGTCTGGAGAAGATAAAGATTCACCTTGTTGGGTAATTGAGACCCAAGCAGCTGGTAAAGTATCATCTCTTAATCTGACTTCTGAACCTAAAAATTTTGGGGTTTTAATTTCTGGAGCTTCACCAGTTGGAACTTTTAATGATTTTTCAACTAGTTCAACGATTTCGTCATGAACAACATCACCAGTAGCAACAACGACGGTATTTGAGGAAACAAAGTTCTTCTTGTGGAATGAAGCTAAATCGTAAGAGACTAAATCGCTAACAGTTTCAGAAGTACCTTTTGTTGGTAGAGCTAATGGAGTGTTTTGGAAAGCAGTAGCGTGGACATGTTCCAAAACTCTGTTGGCATGATCATTTTCTTCAAAATCTTCCAATTGTTTGGCGACTAACTCACGTTGAGCAATGACAGCAGCGTCGTTCAATTCTAAGTTGGCAACTTTAGCATTCAATAATTCTAAAGCTTTTGGCAAGGATGATTTCAAACCTTGAGTGTAGTAGGCAGAGTAATCTCTTTGGGTGGAGGCACCAAATTTCAAACCAGCTTTCAAGGCTTCAGTAGTGTTTGCGCTAACAAGAACGTTGTTCAACAAGTTTGAGACACCGTTGTTGTAGGCATTTTCAGAAGTGGACCCGGCACCAAAGTATAGACCAAGGGTTGATGATTTTGCGCTTGGGTTGGCTTCTGTAGCGACTGTGATTCCGTTGGACAAGGAGGTGTATTGTGTTTTGGCGTGACCGGTAGCGATTGAACGCTTCAAGGAAACACGTTTGGCTTGGTGGCGGATGGCTTGAGCACTGAGCATCTTTTAGTGAAATGAAGTGTCTTTGTCTTTTGGGAAAGGTTTTAGACTGAGGGTTCGTTGTTTGGATTGGTAAAATTTCTTAACGCTGGAAAAATAAAATTGATGATTGGTTTTCGCGACATTTTCTTGTTCAGCCAATGAAATTTACGGAATTGCAAAAAAATGGTTCGCGAATTTTGTTTTGGCTTCTGGCTTGAGCAAAAACACAGAATGAGTTCGCGTAGATGTTGTGCATACCAGTTTTGGCTTTTTTTTTTTTATTTGTTTGGATGAGCTTTAACTATGGTGACAATGTAATATCTGATCTGGCCCCAGTACGATGTCCATGCTAAATCTCAGACACACAGCACTCTCCCCAGTAAAACTTTTAAGTACTAGAAGACTTATATCGTTCAAACCGGATTTTTCCAAGTTTAAGCTGATCGAACAGCCCGTTGGTCATATTGTTGGAACTGTTAACGAACCTACCCCAAAGCCTGAAGTGGATTATTACCATGGATCTTACCACTGGTCATATGAAAGACTGATCTCAATAGCTCTTGTACCTTTAGCAATTACTCCATTTGTTGCTAGTGTTGAGTTCCCAGTTCTTGATTCACTATTAGCCTCTTTGATATTGGTTCATTCACATATAGGCTTCACTTCATGTATCACAGATTACATCCCAAAAAGAGTTTATGGGATTTGGAATAAATTTGCTATGAGACTGTTAACTTTTGGAACTTGGGTAGGTCTATATGGAATTTACGTAATGGAAACTGATGATGAAGGTTTGATTCCAATAATTAAGAAAACTTGAAACGAACCTGAACGACCTTTTGGTCAAATTTTCTACAGATCGTCATATTTATGGAACAGTAATTGAGCTACATCTGTTATTTTATTCATGTATATGTATATATATTAAATCAAAAATTATTTATCGACCCATGATACATTATGTTGGTAATATCACACAATTTTAAAAACAAGAATCAGAGATTTGCCTATATATCAAACTAAAACAATCCGCTCAAATCTTTAAATTGTATTTTAAAGAAACTCAACTAGCTAGTGTATCAGCAGGTTCGTTTCCTGATACTTCAATATGTGCTTGGACCCGATGAACTTCAAATCCATGATTATTGAACAATGTAGCATGATCCAAATGGAAAATTTTAATGTTTTTGTAAAGAAAAATATAGAACGTAGCACTTCTCTCTCTGGATGTTTCTCGAAATCCTTTTTAAACCAGATATTAGCATGATAATTAATAATAGAAAAGGTTGAATGAGAGTCTGTGAAAATTCTGTATTTTGGGAAAATATAATAATCATTATAACAAGTGATAAAACTACCAAGCTCTTTTTCAATTATGATTAAAGAAACATATGAAGAATGGAATTCAGGAAAATATGAAGCTTTAGCGCTCATAAGTGGTTTAGGAATGTTTCTCAAAAAAACACCGTTGCCAAAGAATGCACCAATACCACCTTTACCGTTACAGTATGAACCACCTGTAAAGACATCTTTAACTGGCTGATTTCTTTGTTTTTTTTTAAGTCTGACTTCTTGTACTTTTATGAAAATTCTTGAATTATTAGCTCACCATTCTTTATTTTGTGTCTTGGTCGATTGGATATAATAAAACCCTTTGTATCTTGAAGTGGTTCAAATTTCTTGAAAATAGCATTTGATACTCCATTAATAGCATGTTTACAATCTTCCCAGTCACCCAAAGCTTCAGTTCTACCATTTATAGGCTCAACTGCGCAAAAATCACCTTTTTAAGTTGGTCTTTTAGAGGATGCTGATTGTTTAGGTATTTGACGTTGAGTTCTTAAATGGGTGTTTAAATTAACGTATGTCATAGCTTCTTCTCCTGTAAAAATTCTTTTTTAAGTTAAAGTCTTTAAAACCAGTGACTTGGAGTCTGCATGCTTCCCAATCATCAAAAAACATTCAAACTCTCTTCCATCAACGAGTAGTAAAAAGATGGCCCTTCCTTATTAGATGTATTTGATGTTTGTTTATAGCCTTTTCTTCAAATAGTAACTAGAGACATGACATTTGTTTTCTGTAGTTTAATTGAGGAATTGTTTAGTGACATGAGGTCTCTCAAACTTTTTGAAAACTGCACCACTGTAATCACTTACTTGAAGTTGACAATCGTTCCATAAATCATAGATCCCACATGTTCTCCCCTTTTGAATAGCATAGTGTGATTTAGTGTTATACAAAAAATTTTCTCAAAAATATTAATGACTCTCACCTTGATAGTTGAGCTGACTTTGGATTGCCAATTCCTTCCTTACTTAATGGAGGCTAGTAAAAAGCTGATATATTTTTGTAACAGAACAAATTGGATTGGATTTCTATCTTGTCATGTCCGCGAACATTTCTATATCTGGATAATAAAATGAGATCTACACTAAATATAAGTCTGGTTTCTTAATGTTCAGCTTAATTCAGTTTTTTTACGGCCCATTTGTACTTCTTTGCCTAATTATCGTCTGTAAATCATATACATAACAACCTATCTAGACTACTGTATTATCACTTCGCTTTTATTTGATGATTAAACAAAGTATCGTCACGATCAAGCTTTATCAGCACCCGTTCTAGCTAGAAGGTCTGCAGCTTCATTCCCAGCATGTCCAGCATGCCCTTTGATCCATGTCACGCAAAAATTATGATTATTGAACAAGGCTGAATTTTCATTATAAAAAATTTGAATTTTACTGTAATCTTGGAACATTTCACGTAAAAGTTCACCTTCATTTCTCTGAGCAAAATCCTCTTTAGTCCATGTTTTACCATATTTATTTAAAACATTAGCAGCTGCTTCTGAATCTGTGTAGATAGTGTATTTTGGAAAAACTCCTCCCCCATCACCAGACCTATTAGAGTCAATCTCTTTTGAAATATTCTTCAAAGCTCTCGATAATGCGTTAACTTCAGGCGAATAAGAATCTTTGGCGCCCTTTAACGGTTCGGAAACATTTCTTGAATCACCTGGTCCATAATAAACACCGATTCCACCTTTGCCACCATTTTTTGATTTTAAATAAGACCCATCAGTATAAATGAAAGTGATTTTTTGTTCTTGTTGTGATTTCAGAATTTCTATTGAGTTATTGATTAAAAAGGTATCAATGCATGATTGCTTCTCGTCTTTTGTCAGTAGGGGCTTCTCAAGTGAGGTTGTAAAGAGCTTCGCAGCATGAAGAGTATCAAATTTTTTATAAGTAACCCCTCGTGTACCATGAACAACTTTTCTACAAGAGTCCCAATCCATGAAGATTTTAGAGGAACCATTACTATAATTGACCCCATAAAATGACGATTTTCCAGCTGTTGAGTTTGAGTGAGTTTTCTTTATCCTTTTTGTATGATTTAATGATAGTGGAGTACTCAATCTTGCTTCGTGTTCAGTTAAATATCGTTCAGCAGCAACTTTCGAATCGAATTTCTTATATAAAGCACCTTCGAATCCATAGACATTTGATTTACAAGATTCCCAATCGTTATATATCCCATTTGATCTACCGTTCGCAACTGCATAGTAAGGTGTTTTAGTAATTGATAGAGAGGTCGATTTAGATGTAATAGAACTAGAATCTTGAGTCTTGAACGGAAGATAATCAGAGTTGTTATTAACAAAATTAGCAGCACTTGACTTATCAAAAAACTTTTTGAAAATAGCACCACCAAATCCATTAATCTGAGCTTGCGCTTGGGTCCATGTGGTATATACTCCAGGGTTTTTGCCTTTCTGGACAGCGTAATATACCTGAGCCATTTCTTTTTTTTTTTTTTTCGTTAGAGCGTTTGAATTGGAGTAAATAATTAAATTTTTCTAAAGAATTACTTAAATAGAAGCCTCCAATAAAAAACAACAAGCGTTAATGTTCCATTTAACAAATGAAGCATCAATCAATTCTGTGATTCTTTGGTGATAAAGGTCTTTACTAGAATTTTACTTTCGGGCTTTACAGACAAAAAGATTAATCATTTTTACAGTTATCTCTACCTCTAAAAGGTAAATATCATCCACAAAAACTCTACATCAACCTAACACATAGTATTTCGTTATATAAAATTACAATATTCTCATTATCCGTTCATTTACTCATTCGTAAAGATTATTATTTCCTAGGTTCTCAGAGTAAGCTTTTCATCAGCTTTTACCTTTCAAGTGTATGATTTTGGCTCAATTTCGAGCCTGCACCATTATGGACTTGCTTCCAATTATTAAATCACATCATTAAATTATTATATTGTAATAGCCTTCAATTTACCGCTCATGCCAGTGGTGTTTTTGTATTCTCCTTGTTTCTAATACGAGCCAGTCGCATACTGCTTCAAGACATTATTAGTGGACTCTATACCAGTAACGATTTCATACTTGAAAGGTGAATGGACTGTTATTGTTCAAAACCACTAATTCCACCTAAAACTCTCTCTAACTCCAATGCGGTTGATTCTACACCATATGGATCTTTCATAGCCCCAGATAAATTACCAGATTCATAAAATAGCTCAACCTCACCACTCTCCTTCAAATAAGAAAAATCGCTATATATACTGGATGTGTCTTGGATTCGGGGATTTGAGAGGTTTTCTCTAGAGTCTTTTCTAAGAGTTATAAATTCTACTGCCTCTCGGTAGTTATCAAATCTCTTAAATATCACACCTTGTTGTCCTTCAACAGCCTTTTTACAATCATTCAAGTTATTAAAAATTTGAGAGCTACCATCTTGGTAATTGACACCATAATAGAAATTTTTGAAAACTTCGCCTTCAATAAAATCATCATTATTTTCTTTTGAGATAAATTCTTTGTAAACTGAACCAGAATCTCCATCAATAGCCTCTGAGACTTGAATGAATCCCAATTGGAGAGGATCATTTAAAGGGTAGTCTTTTTCGGAACTAGTAGAGCTCATGTATTGTCCTTCTTCGTTTAGATGCAACCCATGATCACTTGATCCACGGTAATTTTCACTTGAATAACCAGAATGATGATCAGAAACATATTCATATTCGTACTGACGATAAAAGTTATGATGATTATTTTCGTTAAACTGACATTGTTGTGAATCCATATCAAAAAATTCTGAGCTATTCGTACTATCGTAGTATTCAAAGGCCTCACTTTCAATCGTATACTCGTAAGTTTCACCTTCATAGTCCTCATGGTTATCATCATCACCGTCATCATATTTATAAAAGTCTTCATCTTCCTCCCCGTAACTATGATCCATATCACCTTGTATATAGTGGATACCGCTATCAGAAGTAGAGCAGCTCATGCTGAATCACAAATGCAGACACTCTAGATAGTCAGCTCAGAATAGGTATCATTCTCCATTATTTTACATATTTAAATTAGACATAAGTAGATAGCTCGAGATTGTCACGTGATAATTACATAATCCAAAAACATGAAAAAGTGGAAAATTTCTGGTTTTTTCACCTTCTCGATAAATGAAAGAGAAAGGAAAGAAAGAAAGAAAGAAAGAAAGAAAACCAACAAGCTCTATTCCAAACCTTAATCAGATTAAATAAAAAATGGGTAACTTCCGCTTTCCAGTCAAGTTTAAGCTTCCACAAACATATCTGAACGCCAGAGTTATCCGAGACCATTTCAAGCGTTTGCAATCTGCCGAGCATGAAGTCACTGTCCAAGCTCTAAAATATATTGCCAGAAACACAGCGCTGCCAGCCAGAGCAAGATTGGAAGCCCAATTACAGCTATCCACAATTCCAAACTATACCAGAATCACTGCCGTCAAGGACCGTTGTGTTCTTTCCGGACATTCTAGAGGTATCATCAAAGATTTTCGTATTAATAGAGTGAGTATCTAGTTTATTCCTATCTTATTTTGTCTGTCAGAAAGGATATACTAACTTATGTACCAACAGTATCAGTTTAGAGAAAAGGCACTAGCAGGTGAACTTCCTGGTGTTCAAAAAGGTTCCTGGTAAATGGTTCCCATGTTCCTGGTTAGTTACTTATTTAAGAAGAAGTACATGTACATATATAATTCTACAAATGACAAAGTTTCTGTTTTATATTATTGTTCAGTTTATACTTTGCATGCTAATTCAACGTATCGAGACTTTATCTTGGCTGTAAATAAAAAAACTTGAGAATATCCTAAGAGCTGCTCTTTCCACTTCTATAAAAAGCAGGCTTTAAAAACAAAACAGAGTATTTTGTGCCATTTTGATTTTCATTTCCATTTTTATTTTCCGAACAAGAATAAAACATTAACGATCGAAAGCTTGGAACACTGTTATATATGCTAACCTAATTCACGCAAATTTCAATAGTTCTTGGGATTTTGAAGTTATTCCTTAGTCTCGATATTGATACTGAAGTTAATAATCTCAATTAAATAGTTCTCAATAATTTGTCCCTATTTTTCTTTTGCTTTCTTTTGCTTTTTTGGAGGAAGATCAAAGGATAACTGAAAACAATAGCAGATACAAGCACTCAAAGACAAAGCAAATAAGATACCATACATGTTATTGCACCAGAAAGGTACAAAAAGAAAATGAGCTCTTCAATATCATGTGAACTGGGAAGTAATTCTGAAGCTGAGCCAATGGCTTTTCATAGGATGCGTGCCTCTAGATCATCTGCTAAAAAGAACATATGGAACGAAATTTCTGATTTCTTCCACAATTCTTTAATCCCAAAGGATAATGAGTCCATTATTCTGGCCAGCGTCCAAGAATGCGCTGAATGGAGACGTTATGTCGAGCAGGACTTGGATGAGGTTGAAATATTGCATGAGCTATATCAAGATAAAATTGCAGATCTTAGTGATATCGACATTAAATCTGAAGATTCAATTCCAAAATCAAAAATTACAGTCGACTTTAAACTGGAAGGTAAATTGTGGGTTCTTTCTGGACTATGTCAAAAACCAACCCAAAGTCTAAAAAGCCAATCTTTTCAATTCACACTACCCAGAGGAGATGGTTTACGGCGCTTGAATGGTATTGAGGATTTTAAGCTGCCCTGGTCAATATATTGTCCTACTGTTTCAAGTGAGAGAAATGTCATCAAATGGAAACATAGTCTAAAAAGTAATTACTGGACTGTCCCAAATCCGTTCAAGAATCAACCCCGTAAAAAAGAAACTTGCCAGTGTGTTGCTGGTTTCTGCGACTCAGATTGCCTCAATAGATCAAGACAGCACGAATGTTTTCCATATAACTGTTTCTACAATACTAATGATTGTAGAAATAGACAATTCACCGATTTAATAAATGATTTGAGTGCACAACGGTGTTATGCTTCAGGCTACGAAGTTGTTCAAACAGAAAACAAAGGTGCTGGGCTATTTGCTATCAGACCTTATAGTGAAAGATCTTTAATCACTGAATATACAGGTGAAGTTATCACATTGGATGAAGTTGAGCATCGACTGAACACAATTTATAAGGATGCCTCCAACTACTATTTTTTGGGACTTGAAAATGATTTGATCATTGATGCTGGACAAAGAGGGTCAGTTGCTAGATTTTCCAATCATTCCTGTGACCCAAATTGTGAAATACAAAAATGGTATGTTGATGGCGAACCTAAAATTGGACTCTTTGCCAGGAAAAATATAATAGCCGGTGAAGAAATTACTTACGATTATAATTTTGAATGGTTTGAAAATGCTGAGCCTCAAAGATGTTATTGTGGTACGAAAAACTGTCGCAAATTTATCGGGAAAAAAGTCGAACTCGAAACTTCAAAATTTAACCAATCACCATCTGATATCTCTGATTTTGCTGAGTCTGATGATGATGAACCATTGTCTAACCCAGATGCTTCAGGAAAAACACCTGATTCAATCGTTAGAGTTACAAGTGTCAATAAGGGATCAGACACTACGAAAGCTAACACTAAAGTTTTGAAATCTGGGACAATATCATTTTTATCAAAGAAACCATTACAAAAACAGCTTTTCAAACAGCAACAAAATGATCATTCCCTACTAAAACCTGCACAAAGGGAGCAGGTTTCAGTTAAAGCAACAGTCACTGAAAGTTGGGATGATAATAATTATAATTTAAACGTCAAGCAGAAGGAAAAAAGAAAATGCATCAAAAATTCATCAACTAAAGCGCCTATTAAACCAAAGAAAAGAAATCAGAGCATCTTATCAGAGGATGAAAAAGATAACGAGCTTAAAAAGGTTGAGATACTACGGAAATCTTCAAATAAAACTCAACACAAAATACTGAACGATGTGAATGAAAGACCAAATTCTAGATCTGATTTCGAGATCGAACGTAATATTGATTATGACAAATTAATGTATCAACAAAGATCTTTTCGACCGATCAACAATGGCAAGGTACAAGAGAGATTTTTAGACGAGGAAAATGGATCAACAAAAACTGATAGACAAACCACTGTATTTGATGCTCTAGAATTTTCCGATTTGAAAAAGGGTAAGAGGACAAAAACATCATTTGGTAATGGATATTATCAACAGGCATTGGAATCAGCTGCTCAAAACTCAGTTGAGTTTGCACTTGCTGATAACGACAATTATATTCCATATTCTGAAAACAATGAGACCCATAACCAAAACTATCAATACCCATTTCAAGACTATGACCTCCAACAACCATCTCAAGCAAAATATCCTCAATCACATCCACAGCAGTATTATTTGAGGCATCAACAACAGTATCAACGATATTATACACGGCCACAATATCATCCTCAACAATACAACCCGGTATATCAGCAAAGTCCAGATCCAGATTATTCATATCCCCATTGTCCAAATTATGATGAAGATCCGTACCATGTGCAAGATATATCTAATGATCCTGAAAGTTACTATCAGCAACAACCAAGATCCGAGCCACTATTGGAACCACCAAGAACTGACTATATACTGCCACAAAAAAATAATGTAGGCCAACGTAGCACTTTGAAATGGCTTAGAAGATCTTTACAGGGAGGCCCTAGACTATATTATGGAAATCGTCTCTTTATAGAGGATCAATCAACTCCATTTTCACCCGAACCGGAGTTTTACTATAACCAATATCATGATTCACGTTCAAGAGCTTATCCACCAACACAACATGGCCAGCAAGAGCCCTGTCAACAAGAACCGTGTCAAAATCCCCAACAATATCAACAATTTTCTGGAAATCTACCTTCTGATGCGTTTATTACTAATAGCGATTCTAGTGAGATGCTGACATCTTTAAACACTATAGAAAAAGAAAGCTTTCAAAATAACATTTCTCAAATCACAGGTGACCCAAGAAAGCGTAAAAGTGGAATCTGAGTGATGTTCCTCTGTTTTTTTTTCTTCCACCGTTACTGTATATTTTTGATTTTGGTAAAAAATGATGCAGATTACTTTGTGGTAGATGTATATTCAGTTTATCATGCTCACATTGTGTATTTATCTTTGACTGATTTGCAACTAAAGAAACCGGGAATTATTTATAAGATTACTTCATGTTTTTTGGAACTCTCCTCTTTGGGCCTTTTGTTCTAGCCTTAGTTATATGCTCTAGTTTATGTTTTCCATCTACAATACTTGAGTCATCGAGAGTGGAAGCTCTTTGTAGTTTTTCTGTAACCGGTGATCCTGTAGATAATAAATTTGAGTCTGTGTTGGCTTTCTTGAGTAGGAGTTTTTCTAAATTGTTAACATGCTCTGCTTTATCGTCTTTCGTGATTTTTTCTGGTTTATTTACCGACTTCAATCTTTGTAATTGAGAGTTCAGTATTTCCTTGGACTGACTTGTAACTCTTTTAGATTTAGGCTTCACCTCAGGTAGATCAGAGTTTCGAGTTTTAATGTTTTTCAGTAACGTGATTGCTTCTAGTTCAGTTGGAGTTGGCTTTCGCAGCGGTTTGGATGGTTTCAGATTTTTCAGTTGAGTTAAGCCTTCCGGTAACTTCTCAGCTGATACAACTCTAACCTTCGCAGGTTTTAATTGTCCAACAACCTCTAGAGCTTCTGGTATAATGACAGCGGGTTTTTGTTTTGGGACTGGAGGTTTTAGTGATTTGGATTTCTTCAAAGCTTCCGGAAGTTCAATAGACGGATTTCTTTGGGGAACTGGTGGTTTCAATAACTTAGATTTCTTGAGCGCTTCAGGTTCAGATACTTTTCTTTGAGTTTCAACCGAAGATGTTGTGGATAATTTTGCTTCCAAGAATTCAGGCGTGACCATGTTTATTGAGTCTGGTTTGGAAGGGACTGCAGGACGGACTTTTTTTAAAGTTATAGGTTTTATTTCAAACTCTTTTGGGCTCTTTGGACTTGGATCATTTGGGAAAGAGTCAATATGGTTTAATTTAGCATTGTTCAGTTCCTTTAGCGTCATTGTTCTTTCTTTCTCTTGTTGTTCATATTTGGATGTAATAGCTAGTAGAGTATTTGATCCAGATTTTGTGATTTTGATTTTATTAGTTACATCATGAGTGAGCTTTGAAGCTGGTGTATTTCTTTGAGCAGAGTCTAACCACGAGTTTTGACCGCGTGGTTCAATCTGTATTTTTGAATCTATATCTTGTGCTTGTGGGGTTGAGGTTGCTTTCTCTCTAACTGAATCCATCCATGAATTATGACTATTAGAAGACTGTATTTTGAATTTTGAACTGGTTGAGAGGCCCTGTGATGTTGAGGACGCTTTCTCCCTTAGTGAATCCATCCAAGAGTTTCCTGAAGGTTGAATGTTTAGTTTAGATTGGAATGATTGACCTTGGGGTACGTATTTTGACTTCTGTCTTGCTGAGTCAAACCATGAATTTGGTTTAGAAGTAATATTGTCCTGAAATTTATTAATATTTAATTTTGCAGGTGATTTCTTAATTGAGCTTATGTTGTCATCTGATATTATTTCTGGTGATTCTTTAGATAATTTGGACTCCTTTGGTGATTTCCTTGTTCCATTGAGATGGATATTATGCTCAGAGGAGCTTTTGAAGGCAGATCCAACAGGTGTTGCAATCTTTGGCTTTGATTCAGCAGCAATGGTCCACCCTGGCTGAATGTTTCCTCCTTTCCTGTCTCTAGTAAGTGGTTTAGTTTGGTCTAAATTCTCTTTCTGCATTAGTACCTCATCATCACCCATCAAAAACTCCAAAGTTTGATCAATTTTAATTTTCTGTTCATCGGTAATCTGGAATTTGGAATATTTCGAGGTTTGGGGATTATATGATCTCTTCGTAATAAAATCATCAAATTTAATAATCTCTGGTATATCCCTAGTTTTTTCAGATATTCTATTATATCCGGAGTTGGTAAACTTTGGTGAGCTATCTGGATTGATATTTGAACTATCAATCTTTGGTGATTGTTTCAGGCGTCCCAATGACTTTTCATAGTTGTATGCACTTTGATATGCCAGATCTTTGATATTGAGTCTATAATCTTCAGAAATATGCGAGTTAAAATCATTGATACTAGGTGAATTGGTTATTTGACTTTCAAATGGGCGAGATATTGGATTTGGAAAAATTATTTCGGTTTTTGAAGAAGATAACAGTTCATTTTTCAGCCTTTGAGATCTTCTCATGTCTTCCTCCTTAGTCCTGAGCTCCAGCTGTCTCACTCTATCCAAAAACTCATCCACTGATTCCTCCTCAAAATTACTCATTTTGGCCTTCACCGGATAGAGGATAATGTTTATCAATTGTTTGTTTACATTTCATTCTTTACCGAGACGAAATTCGATATAATTTAACTTTTTTTTTTGATTATGTAATTTTGAAAAGTTATTTCGACTATCGTAGTCACGTGATAAGAATAAGCCTCGGATTTCTTTTCTTCTTTAAGGCTAATCAAAAAAAGTGCTTTAGACAAGAAAGGCGCTACAATCAAAAGCTTTGGTTTGATTTCATTTGATTTAAATTTCCTAACTTTGCTTGCCTGTAGAGATTGGCGATGGAGTTTATCAAGATCACTAAAATTGACAGAGTTGCTCTCTCAAGGAGGAAAGAACAGTATACGGGAACGCTTCATCTAACAACGCATCATTTAATCTACACTTTCAACAACAGAGAGATATGGATATGTTACCCAATTCTAGCCCAAGTTTTACACCTTAGAGACCAAAAAATACTGAAGTTGACTTGTAAAGATTTCCAATTCTTATCCTTGAAATTCCAGACAACTCAAGAATGTCAGGATGTCTATGACAGCATAAACAAACTAACCGTTGTATCCAATATTCAACAATTATATGCATTTAATTACCAACCAAATCAAATAGAATATAGTCTGAATTCATGGAACTTATACGAACCCATTAAAGAGTTTGAACGACAGGGATTATCTTTTAATCAAGATGCGTCCTATGTTGGCTCAAAGACTAATTGGAGATCCACAGCTTTGAACATGGATTATTCGTTATCATCGTCATATCCCTCACTGTTGGTCATACCTAAAACAATCTCGGACACTGTCCTAAAACATGCATCCAAGTTCAGATCGAAAGGAAGAATTCCAAGTTTAACTTATTATTACAAACCACATGGAACCACAATTACAAGGTGCTCTCAACCATTAACAGGACTAAAACAATCTAGATCTATACAAGATGAGAAGCTTGTTATGGAAATATTCAAATCTTCAGAGATTCAAAACTCAAGCAATATTATTGTGGATTGTAGACCACAAACCAATGCAATGGCTCAAACTGCTCTTGGTGCGGGATCAGAAATTATGGATAATTACCCCCGTGCTTCGAAAATGTTCTTGGGCATTGATAATATCCATGTAATGAGAGAATCTTTAAATAGGTTAACTGAGCAAATTCAAGATTTCTCAAAACCTTTGAATCAACAAAAGCTTTTAGATACCAAATGGTTAAAATATATCTCAATTCTTTTATCCTCTCTGGAAAGGTTAACAAAGTATTTTGTCTTTAACAAAGTGAATTTATTAGTGCACTGTTCTGATGGATGGGACCGTACATCTCAAATTTCATCTCTATTACAAATATGTGTTGATCCATTTTATAGAACTCTGGGAGGTTTTATAATACTAATTGAGAAAGATTGGTTATCATTTGGACATAGGTTTAATGAAAGAAGCGGACATGTTTCCAATCAATCATACTTTACAGCAGAAGATAACGATGAAGGCGATGATGGTGCTAAGAAAGCTTTGAAGTCTGTGACTTCTCAATTTAAAAAATTGCGTCAAGTGGACTTGACTTCACCAATATTCCATCAATTTTTGGACTCTGTTCAACAGATACAGAGACAATTCCCTGATAAATTCGAGTTCAATGAACGATTTTTAAGAAGATTGTTATATCATTTATACTCATGTCAATATGGGACGTTTTTATCAAATAATGAGCAAGAAAGGATTTCAATTCAAGATAAAACCAGAAGCGTTTGGGATTATTTTCTATCAAGGCGTGAAGAATTCACTAATAAGGAATACAAAGTGCTACTAGGAACTACTGATGGCTATATAATTCCAAATTTCAAAGACATAAAATGGTGGTGGCAGTTATATGGTAGATCAAATGAAGAAATGAATGGAAATGCTGAAAATCACGAAGGGAATGAACTAATCTCAAATAGAACTACCGTTTCTGAAACGAATAATAGAGGAGCAAAAACTGAAAAAAATGGAACTGAACTTTTTAATGCTAAACATGAAATTAAGGCACAGGATCATAGAATGAAAGGATTGACACCACCACCACCATCAACAACAACAACAACAACAACAACACCGACGTTAATGACAAATAGTGTGACAAACTATTACAACAATGATGAAGAAGTAAAGTCTAGTGTCTCGAAATTTGAGAGGATGGATGTTGTTAGTTAATAGAATTTTTATGAGACATGGAAAGATAAGTAGATTTTATTTTACGACATTTACAGGATTCTGTAGTGAGATCTTATTCATAATATTAGTTTAAGGCTATCATAATTTAGCCACTGGTTCTCTCCATTTAACGTCACACCAATCTCCAATCAGTAAACTCATCTGTCTACAACACTCAATTTGGTCAAGATTGCACCCTTGATTTAATGCACCTTTCAAATGCCCTTTCAATTGTGGATTTACGTCCTGGGGAATAAGGCATGCAATTATAACAAGACTTGACTCTTTTGGAGATAAAACATCAGTATACGATAACAGGTGAGCATAGATATGATTTTTAGCAAACTCCCAAAGATCTGGGTAAGCCGTATTCATTTGACTGGTGACACGATCACTGACTTTCCCATAAACCTTTTTCCAGTAAGCCGCTCCTCGTTCTCTCATAGCATTTGTACTTTCAATTGAAAAGTCTCTTTGAGTTTCAATTGAACGTAATGACAACGGGGTAGAGTTTTTTAATAACATTAGGGCGTTTATAGCTTTCGGGATACCACCTAGTGCAAGTGACTTTAATATAGCTTCTCTAATCTTGAGTGATATGTCATACTGTGTTTTCTGATTGATTGCATCATCGATTTTATTGATATTCTCTATTTGAGAGTATCGTAAATCATCTGTTAAACCTTTTTGGTGTAGCGATATAAGCAGTTGATTTCTCTCAAAAGACTCCTCAGCTAATCTTAAAAGATCGATTTCAGACGCTGAGAAGTTTTGATATTGCGATAGCTTCAGGGCAAAATGGTATAACTTTGGGATTTCCTGGGGTTGATTGCAGACTGATAGAGTGGCTGCTGCTATAAAGTACCATGAGCTCTGAAGAGAAGGAAAATTGGCCAACTGAACGAGTCGTTGTGGAGTCAGAACCATCGTTGCCTGAGATCTACTAAAGAGCTTTTTAAAGAACGAAAGCAGCGATTTGAACATAGCTTTTTAGAAGAACTTCATTTTCTTTTACTCATTTGATTTCCCAATTCCGACAAAAAAATCTAAATTCCGGGAATATTCATCTCTTTTAATGAAGATCTACTATTTAATTTGAAAACAACACAGCTTTAACGGAACCGATCTTGTGTTAGTGATTGACCACCTGTGAGCTTGAAGAAATATTAATTTAATAGGGAGGCGTGAATATATTACAACTACTGTATTCTTTCTTCTACAGCATTAGGTAGATTGAGATGGGGTCTTGGGGCTTTCAGCAAAACTACTACGATGGTGGAAGGCAAGGTAAACAGCCCAATCAGCGCCGTGAACGACACCGTGAGTATTCTCCAAGTAGTAATCATTGGGATACTTCCTATCCAGGAGTTTTAGGAACATCAAGAGGTCCTAGGAGCTACAGTTACAATCGATCTAGTAGCGTTATTGGGTATGATTCGTATATGTCAAGTCAAACTGATGCCGTTGGAACACAATCTAATCTACCCCAAAAATCGCCTCAATTACAAGAAATACCAACTCAATCTCATAATGACATAAATCTACTACAATATAGGACTCATAGTATGGTTTCATATCGACATCAAGAAAAACAACATATTCAAACTCAACAACAAATTTCACAGCACTCTTTTCAAATACCCCAAAGACAGACTGAACAGCATATACATCAAACTTTCACCCAAAGCCCCTTGTCGGGGATATCTCAATATCCAATCACTCCAAATAATTATCAAGATGCCAGCCATTTGAGACCCCCAATATCGGAAGAGCCGTATCAGAGCTTGAGTATTGATTCACTATCTACTGTTGCCAATTTTTCTGTTGATTTAAGCTCTACTAAGGCAGAAAAATCATACTTTACAGAGGTTTTATTCTCGGAACTTGATGCTGCAAACTCGTACAAATTAGAATGGAGAAACTTGCTATTTGTTGAATCCTGTGAGCTATACGTATTAGACGCTGCTCGATCTAAAGCTGTACTGATTTGTGTTTTTACCAATAACCATGATAAAATGGTGGAAGAAATGATTGCAGAGCATGGACTCACGCCTTACAAAGAGTCATCTTTTTTTGTAACCAGTCCCTCTTGTATATCAGTAGAGATTGGAGATTTGGAGATGATGAAGAAATATTTAACTAAAAGATATTTAGATCCTATATTTACGAGATTTGGGTTATTTGAATTTCATCAGACCGGTAATGAGCTGATAATAAAAGGAAAAGGAAATTTTGTTAAAAGTTTTTTAGAGAATGAAAATGTTATCGTTAAGCAGAAGAGGTATTATTGGAACGTTAACTTAATCGAGGAAGTTGGTGTTAATTATCTCTTATCAGATGAAGAGAACGACAGTACGATAAACCGAATTATGATTGACGATCGTGAGCAAACTAGGGATGCTGAAGGATCAAAAGAAGATCAACCAGACAAAGGGAACCACAGTAATACCCCTATCGCCTCTGATATAATCGAGATATCAGTAACTTCAAAATTTCCCCCAAAATTGGCAAAAACTCCAATAAAAGAACAGAATGTTAATGGTTTGATGCTTACAAAGAGTTCAGTCGATAGAATTGAAAAAGAAGAGAATATATCAATCATAATTCCAGATTACCCAGAAAATCCTAAGATGTTACAAGATAAAGGTGAATTATTAGCTCTGAAAATGTCTGATAAGAAAACACCAAAAAGCTCAATCAATGCTTATTCACTTGATATTAATGTCGATGGTGATGAACTAGGCATTAAGGAGAATAAACGCTACCAAAATAATAGCAAAGATAGTGACGATGGCAATAATAATAATTATAACATCATCAGTAATAATGGAAGTGACGATGATCAATATAATGATGATGAAGACAATAGTGACGATGATACAGTTTTTGGAAAAGAGCATTGCTATCAAAAGAATATAAAGTTCAAAGCGGGCCACAAATTTCGGGTAAAAGATGTAGAATCAGTATATGTTTTGATCACTCCAATAACCAAAAATCTGTTTGATAGTTTACCTGAACTGGCCTATGATCTAAGGGAAAGAGTGGAAAAATATGATGGTAAAGTTTCAAAAATTTCGTTCCTTAAGAAGCACCGGTCTATCATTATTACGTTGAAAGACAAGAAAAGTGTTATTTGTTGTATAAACGGGATTCATAACAATATTTACCAGAAAAAGTATCCATTATATGCTTCTTTGTGTGGAGAAATGGCTGGGTCAAAGATTCTTGCAAAAAGCGAAGATTTGTATGACTCTACTAATGCTGAAATAAATACAGTATGTGACTAGTTTTTATAAATAAGCACATTCTAATCAGTTTATCTATATCCTCATAAAATTCCCACGTCAATACATATTTTATAAAACACACCCACAAAAAGATATCAATTCTGTATACCTTTGATCCATTTTTTAGCAAGATCATCCTTTAACCTACTACCTTTTCCCCAAATCCCCATAGACCAGAAATGAACAGTATCAAATACCGGTGCAAATATCGAACCATTTAATGATATCTTACTAGCTGGATTGAAATTTTTCCCTGTAATTAAATTAAACTCATTGTCGATTAGATTGAATTCGGCAGAAGCTTGTTTCAATTGTTTGAGTCTAGTAGTTTCCCATGGTCTCATTGACTTTTCAATCGGACTCCAATTACCTCTACTCCTCCATAATTTTGATCCAGTCATTTCTTTCAGTCTGCTAACTGCTCTTTTATAGGCAAATTTTTCATCTTCACCAGTAAAAGCCTTTGAATTGGAATAATTTTCTTCAGTCAAGTCAATATTCTTAATTATTGTTTCAGTTTCAGTTTCATTATAAACAATTTTCTCATCGTCATAATAAGATACATTGGGTCTATAGGGGGCAGTCAAAGCAATTGTGGTTTTGGAAAACATTTCCTCTTCTTGGACACGAATTCTATTAGCTTCTTCCTCTTCGCTATTAGTGTCTGGGAAAAATAACACAGATGGATCAACTTCAGTTTGGATAAAAATCTTACATTTACTTTCGTATAAAGCATCAATCAAAGTGATAAATCTTCTTGCTTCATCTTTCATGCTCATTCTTAATATTGGAACCTTATCAATGATAAATGAATCAAAATTTGAAGACAATGAGATATAATCACCAGGTCCGTAAAGACCTTTACAAATATCATCAAATCTCAGATAAACAACACCATTTGAGGTGATTGGAACTTCCAATTTGCGACCATAAACAGTTATCGCATCAGCTTTAATCTCAGAAGTTCTTAAATCAACATCTGCCTCTTTTTTCAACAATTCGATCCATTTTTCGTTAGCTGAAGAATCATTTCCAACAACTAAATAAGATGGAACTTCCTCCAGATGATCCTGACTCAAGATTTCACGGTAATCATTTGAAGAGTTCATATCCAAAGAATAACATCTTGCTTCCAAGACTCTTAAAAAGGATCTAAACTCTTTTTTCTTGAAATCAGTAGCATAAAGATCTTCAGGTAATCTATTTGAAGTCGCAACCAAAACACCGCCAAGTTTGAAAAAATAAGTAAATAACAGGTTTATGATCTTTGCAGCAGCTAGGTCTGGTAGCATGAACTCATCCAATAACAAGATCGTATTTTTTCTAATCATTTTTTGAGCAATTTCAAATAAAACAAATTCATTTTCCAAAGATATTAACGAATGCTTTGAGAATATTTGAGCATTTGTTCTTCTTTCATGAATCAAATGGATTTCGTTGTATACCCATAACATAAAATTTGAGTAATGCCATCTTGTTTTTGAATGATGTGGTAAAGATTTGGCAAAGATATCCATTAGCATTGATTTTCCACACCCGACTTCTCCATTTAATAACAGTCCATGAGGTGATGGGAAATTGGTCAGCTCCTCTTCGTCTGACAAAATCTTGATAAGTTCATGAGATTTTGTGTTTGGTTTATACCAGGATGGTTTGGTCTTTTGGTCTTGATACCGTCTCAGTTCAATTTCTCTAACAAGTTGACGTATTTTGATTTGAATGTCCTCTTCGGGGGTGTAATCTTTAACTCTGTGATAAAGTTTTTGAAACTCTACAGCAACCCTTAGCTGTGAATTATCAGGTTTGAGAAGACCTCGTGACACGTAACTTTGATATATGATTAAAGGGTCTGTGATAGTAATTGAAGTATCCGCAGTCCTTGAGTAGAAGCGGCAAGAAGCGCCAAATAACGAAGACAGAGCTTTTTTCTGAGCCAGCATGATGTAATGACTCACTAACATGAAGCCAGGCCAGTATGATTCATTCCAGTTCAGATCAAGGAATCAAAAAGATGCTCTTATATATATATATTTTTTTTTATATTTTGCTTGGTGTTGGGTTTCAAATTTTTGGGTGTCAAATTGACATATAAAAATGGCTGATTAGGCAAATATTAGCAGTTAGCTGCTGGCGTTTGGCACTGTCTGTGGGTCGAAAGTGCGGCGAGGCATCAGGGCAAGCTACAATGGCATTTCGTTAATTCCTTTCAGATTTTCATTGTGATTTTCTACCTTCAATTTTCCAGCCAGTTCTCAAAACTAGAAGCTTTAGTGATATTGATAATATACAGAAATGCACTTAATTTATTGCAAAGCAATGCGTGCTTGGGAAGCTTGTCTCTTGTATAGGAGGATCTGGGACCCGCAGAAGACAAAGAATCCCAGGTAGACTAGTGAAGCGTAGGCGACAGTTTTAGCAACACTTGTTAAAGGTATGTTAGTATATGAGCTTATCTACAAAAAATGGAATTGCAACATACGCTTGTCCATCTTCTGGATCGTTTGTTGAGCCAACCATGCTTTCATGTTCAATGCTGAAAAGGTATGCAATGAAGGCTAGAATAACAACACCGAATGCCGATAGAACAGTACAGAACCAGGCTTTACCAGACTGTTTAGCAGTTTTGTTAGTTCTTAATGCGGTCTAAATTCACATTTCATTCAATCCAATCTGGAAACCCTATCTGTAGGCCAGATGAAAAGACCATAGTTTATGAAAAAGGTATAATTACAACATACCGACACAAAAGGCTTCATTATGAAAGAGCAATACCGCGAAGTTGAACTGGTTTGATGACGATGATGATGATGATGATCAGGCCTCTTCAGCTCTAATCCTTGAACCTGTTAGTAAAAATGGAAAAACCGACCAAAACAAGCTCGCGACATATAGGTCCGGGTAACTACTACTCTCTATTAGGCAGATCAAAAAGCCGAATTGCGCAGGAACTTGCAGAAACCTATTACAAAATTCTCTTCAAATTTGATCGGGTTGAACCTTTCTGTACTATGAATTGAGCTATTTTGGAAAGCTATAACTATCTTTAGGTCGCCATATCTTAGCATAGTGATTCAGCGGGACTCTCACACTATGAATGTCTATATACCCTCTATATTTACCTTAAGCTTTTTCACGGTTCACAAATTATCCGTAACACTTTGAAGAAATATTACTATTGGCGATGTCTACAATATGTAGCTGGCAATATAATCGTAATCAAGCATCTTATTTGTACGAGACAAAACCGTATGCTATTTCCCAGTTTTTCTTCTTTTCAAAACTCTTCCTCCTCTTCCAGTTGCGCTTTTCCCTTCATGTTCGCTTTCTGATTGATTCTTATCTGTATTATCACTCCCACTGTGATTTCCTGTAACTGAAGTTTCCTTCTCAGATGATGAGTTCTCGTCATTTGTTCTCTTGTTTTTCTCTGGTCCTGAAGATTGTTGTTGTTGTTGTTGTTGTTGTTGTTGTTGTTGTTGTCTGGTTCTCTTTATTTGCCTTTTCTTAAAATCTAACAACTTGTACAACCGTCTCCAAGTCTTTAATGATTCCACTATTTCAAACGATTCTTGTGTCCATTTTCTTTCAGTATCTTGATTAATCTCTTTGTATTGTGGCAATGAACCCAAGGTTTTTGATAGTAGATTGACAGCGGGTTGATTCTTTGCGATGTGTTGATATTTTTCAGTAAAAGTAGATTTCTTCTCTGAGTTATCCATCTGCGCTTGCGCTTGAACCCGCTTGATTATATTCAGAAGAGATGTACTTGAGTCACTTGTCCTTATCGTTGAAGTACTTGTAGTATCCGTTGGCTCTTGCAATGAATTTCTTTTTTCAGACACTTCTGGTTTTTGTGCTTTTGGCAATTCCTCGTCTCTTTTAGCTTTGATGGACTTTCTATATGAGAAAGAAACCATTTTTGATCTGGCATGTGTCTGCGATTCTGTTTTAATTGCAGTTGTCATTTTATATTGGAAGGATCTTATTGTGTATAGTTTGGGAAATTGGAAGTGAAAAGAAAATGGGACTTTATTCGAATTTATTACTTTCTCGGCTTATTGCAACGATGCGTCAAATCAAATCACTAGATATTTATTAGCAAGATCAGAAAAAGAGCACTGCAAAAACGCCAAATATTGGAGGTATTAAAGGCAGTAAAAATTTGTATGACTAGAGAGCCTACCAGTCTAATAAATTCTCTCCAGAATTGTCCATTCTGGACTTTTTTTTTTAGTTCTAATAGCAAATACGGCTGCAAAGATCTCAAACAACTCGCGAATTTCTCGTTACTACAATTATCATTTAAAAAACTTGCTATATCACCAATTGAGATCTATAATCCTTCAAATTTGCGAATACCGTGCTCATGGGAAAGCGCATTCTTCAATTGTTTGGTGTTTAATTTTTGTTTTTTGTTTTTCTTATCTGGCGCCTCTTCCCCAAATACATTCTTTTTACTTGGTTTGACTTTTTCTTCTTCTTCCTCGATTCCAATAGTATCGTTTTGCCCCTTCTGACTGTTATCTACATCACTGTCAGTTCCGATGTTTTCCCATTCGTCCTCTTCTTTTTCATCAAGCTTCTCATCTGAGTTATCTGAATCGCTTGAATCATCTGAGTTATCTGAATCTCCTAACTCATCGTCTTCTTCTTCCTCTTCTTCAAGGTTCCATATCTTAAGTTTATCCATACCAGCACTAATTAATCTGTACTCATAATCGATATCCAAAAAACTGACCTCATCTGTATTACTATGGGTTCTGATTTCAACAACTGCACCTTTTTTAGTATTAATCCGAGTAATAGTACCACTTGAAGAACCAGCCCAAATACAATCATCATTATTCAAAGTGCTCACTACTGCATCAATGCTTTCATCTTTGTTAATTTTAACTCTTGACAGTTGATCAGCGTAATTATTTTTTGATTGTTTCCAAATGGTAACTAGGCCTTCACCCATACCGCATATCAAAGTTTCTCCATTTGATGGGTCAACAAAAGTACATGATAACATTTCATCTTCTTGATTTTCCGATTGGATTGCTGGCTCTGATTTTCTAACGTCCCAAGTCGCTAGTGTTGTCGATCCAACAGATAAAAACTGGTAAGCCGATTTATGTTGCAGTTGAACAATCGAATTCACCGCATCTTCATGGACATTTTCAATAACATTTGTCTGATTTAAAGTTTCAGAATTGAAGACTCTAATGCTACCATGTTCGTCACCTAACACTAAGATTGGATGTGTCAAGGATTTCAATATTTTAGTAATCTTTATGTCTTTACCTTCAATTTCCACTTTCTTGATTACTTTCCCAGTTTCAGAGTCCGCTTTTTTTATTATATTATCAGACCCCACAGTGTAGATTTCACTACCATCAGAGTTGAAACAAATAGACCTCACGCTGCCTTTATGTCTCTTTGTTTTCCAGAGATGTGTTATGTACTGCTGATTTGGTAGTTCTTCTTTAGAGATGTTCTCAACTTTCCAAAACTTTTGTTTTTTAGCCTTTGGGTCATCTTGTTTCAGTGATTCAAGTTCCTTTTTAGTATCAAAAGAATAAATTGCCAACTTGGAGGGATCATATCTCGTTAAAAAAACGTACCCATTGGCAAGTCCAGAAGCGATGATGGGCTTTGATGGGTGAGCAGCAATTGCAAATAAAGGGGCACCGTATTTCAATTCAAGAAGGGGTGTGATTGTTGATTGAAGGGCTGTAGAAATAGAGCCTTGCTTTTTGTGGGTGCCTTTTTTAGCCATTTTGTAATGTGTTCTTTATTACTTATTGCTCGTTCTTACTAGATTTAACGCTTTGGCCATAAAAAAGCGCTATGAAAAATTTGTTAGAGAGGTTTGCAGCCCGGGCTTTTTTCCTTTTCCGGTATAGCAAATTTTTTTTCTTTGATTTTCTTTCTCTTTGCTTTTGCTTTAGAAACTGCAAACAATAATTGAAGAAATGTCAGGTCGTCAAGGCGGTAAATTAAAGCGTGAGTAGTTTTAGCGTATTGTATATGTTTTTTTACAAGAGCTGTTTTACTAACTGGGAACAGCTCTAAAGCAAAAAAAGAAGAACAACAATGATGATCTCGACGAGGAGGACATCGCCTTCAAAGCCAAACAAAAGGCTGATGAAGCTGCTAGAAAAGCTGCTGCTGCCGGTATTAAGTCTGGAAAGCCTTTGATCGGAGGGGGCATTAAAAAGTCCTCTAAGAAATAGGTTATGTGTTAATTGATTAGCAAATACATAATGGATATGGATAAAGTACCCGGCTTGCCAAAATGTCACTTTCCGACTGGACAGTGATATTCTTCGTAGATGCAGATTATAAAATGCGCAGGAATTCCGCTAATTCTCACCACCGAGCCTCGAACTTAAACAAAAGTAGCAACCAATCATGAGCTTCACTACTGAGTCCACTATCTATACTTTTGGTGGGAAATTGTTAAAACTATCTCACCAGTCTTTTGAGACTAAAACAAAGATGGACGTTAACGTCTATCTACCAAAACAATACGACTCCTCCACTGCTAAATCAATTCCTGTCTTGATCTACCTTTCTGGACTTACTTGTACCCCAAACAACGCGTCTGAGAAGGCCTATTGGCAACCACACGCAGACAAGTATGGTTTTGCTGTTGTTTTTCCTGATACATCCCCAAGAGGTGCTAATGTTGAAGGCGAAGATGATTCTTGGGATTTCGGCACTGGTGCTGGATTTTATGTCGATGCAACTACTGAAAAATTCAAAAGCAATTACAGAATGTACTCCTACGTCCATAAAGAGATTCAACCTCTGTTGCAAAAAGAGTTTAAAAACTTAAATTTTGATAATGTTTCTATCACTGGTCATTCAATGGGTGGATATGGTGCGTTGTCTGGATTCTTAACTAATCCAGGAAAATATAAATCAGTTTCTGCTTTCTCTCCAATATCCAATCCATTAAAAGCTCAATGGGGTGAAAAGAATTTTGGTGGGTATTTGGGTAACGATAAGACACAATGGGCTAAGTATGATCCAACTGAATTAATTAAATCTTATGATGGTCCAAGCTCTGAAATTTTGATCCATGTTGGTAAAGGTGACCCTTTCTATTTTAGAGATCATCAATTACTGCCTGAAAACTTAGTTGAAGCTTCAAAAGGTACAAAATTTGATGGTAAAGTTAACTTAAACTTGGTTGAGGGTTACGATCACTCATATTATTTTATTAGTTCTTTCACTGAAGCCCATGCTAATCATCATGCTAAATATTTAGGTTTGTTGTAACTACATGGCAGCAATAAACTTTGATAGTAATAAGCGGCAATACAAGTCTACATGATTTATTTTTTGTTCATGGTTTATTCATCAATTGACGTAAATGTAAAGTTATTTATACCGAACTTATAATAGCACTTGATTGCCATCCACCAGCTGCAATTGCAATAACTTTGAGTCCATCTGGTATTGGAACCACAGTTGGTTTTCGTACTCTAATAGACCCATCTTCGTGGATTGCTTGAACATCTGTAGATCTACCAAGTCCCAGGCATCCACATCCTTGGGACTCTAACCCCCATGATAATAAAGTTCCATCTCTCAGCAAAGCTAAAAAATGATAATCTCCAACTGAAACATTTATACATCCTTTTTTATTAAGCTCTTCGATAACAGTTGGTTCATGGCTATCTTTTGATCCAATCAATACGATGTCCTCATTTGAAAAAACAGCAAAAGTTTTAAAGGATCCACTTAACCTTATGAATCGCGGAAATGTTGAGTTCGCTCTGGATTTCAAATAACTGGTGAATTTATCTAAAGCAAACGACTGTTCACCAATCATATCATTACGATAAAGTTGTCCGTTTTCAGTGATGTAAACCAGAAATCCATCTCCAGCAATAAAATCAATAACTTTGTTGGGACCCTTTAAACTTGAAGTATTTGGGATTTTAACATGATGTGCAACAGCTTTACTTTTACCTTCTTTCAATGCACTTCTTTTCTTCCAATAAATCAAACCATAACCATATAAATATGCCACTGTAGCATCCCAACCTGCAATAACTTTCATGACCCTATAACCTTGGCTTTCCAAGTCTCGATCGTCATCATTGAATCCAATTTTAACTCCATAATCACTTTTGTCCCAACTCCAAATAGACCCAGATTTATCCAATGCAACAAAGTGAGCCCGACCAGAACTAACACTGACAAATTTAGTATCATTGTCAGGTGTCTTTTCTCTGATTAAAAATTTGTTGGTTATATCTTTTTCTTTAATGTGCTTATCGTCATCCGGAGCATCAAATGCATAGGGCAAAGCTGAGATGGTTCTAGGAAGTGGCTGAGTAGAAGGGAGATTCACGATATTGTTATGATCGTCAATGAATGGGCGCCCAGCCATACGAATGTGTCTTGTGATATCTGGAGGAAGTCTGACATATTGTTCCATCTCTTGTTGTCTCGCTAGGTTTTGGAGCTCATTATAATCGTTCTCATCAGGACCTGGACCGGTTTGATGACCAGCATGGTATGAGGCAGTTGAGTATATATCACCTTTTTCAGTCAAGATCTGGAAGCTGAATCCACCAGCTGAAACATCTGCCAATACAATATTTAAACCAGGAACTTTTGATGGTCTAGTAATACCCATTGAAAACCCACGTCTTAAAAAATTCTCCTGTGGAATATTATCCCTCGTAGAAATTCCCAGTCTTCCACCTGATAAGGAGCCCCATGTGTATAGTTCCCCTTTCATTCTCAGCTTGTAAAGATCGGGCCATTTGTTCAAAGTGTACGGAGTCGGTTTGGTGCCAAAAGTCTTCTTGAATAGTTCTTGCCATATAAAAGAGGACTGCTCAACCAGAAAGAAAAGCGATCTTGAGGTGAGTTTAAGAGCCCTGATATCATTTGGGGAAAGTAGAGGAATAATCTCTGACTCAACAATGTCCGTTCCAAGCAGTTCTAAAAGACCAGAAACCATTTTTAGGTAAGAATTTTAAAGGTAATTTTTGTTATGTTTGCGAAGGCGATACAATCTTATAGTTTTGATCATCGATAAAAACATAATAAAACTTACATAAGCCAGATATCAAAAGATGCGGACTTTGTATTCATTTTAAATTAAGCTAAACAATGATGAGTAGTATGTATCATCTTCTCGATGGAAGCTGTTGGAAGGTTCGTTTTAGTATCCTTCTTAAGGTATATAGGTTAGTAACACGCAGCTTCTCATTATTTAAATGTGCATTATCGGTGGACTGTCCACATGGAATCTGTGCAGCTGGTGCATTCAGTATCTTTTCCAAGAACCTAACACTTGGAATGGATCCACCTTCTCTTATGAATAACGGTTCGATATTCCACTCATCGATAACAGCCTCCCTTAATATTTTGAAAGCATCATTAGAACGATCTCCAAGCCATGGTTCAGATTCATGTATAATCTTGATTTCGAGATGATTATCAGACTGGAACTCTTGGAACGAGTGGGTCAAATAGTCAATGAACGAACGTTTAACATCATCAACGTTTTGTTCTGGGACGATACGGATTGATAATGAACCTTTAGATGATTTGGGGATAACAGTATTATTCCCTGGTCCAGAAACATCAATTTTATGGACTGTGAATGACGGAAACTTCCATTTAGCTAGTAAAGTTTCTTTATTGATATTAATATTTGCTCGTTTAATGATTTCATCGTATGATCTTTCCTCAGAAGTGGATAATGGTTTAATTGGCTCGTAAAAGTTTGGAATAGAAACTTTCCCCTTATCATCTGTTAATTTTGATAATAGTCTTATCAAATCAATCGTTGGTTCCCTTGAAACACCACCATCAACACCAGAATGTCTATCTGGATTATCACTTGATATTTCAACTGTTGCACTGATAACACCTCTTAATCCATAATTCAAGCATGGTGTACTTTCATCTAACCAATACGAATTGCTTAATAAAACCCAATCAATATGCCCAATCAAATCACGATGTGTTTTAACACTCTTTTGAAATCCAAATGATCCACATTCTTCTTCGCCTTCAATCAAAAAAACAATATCTGCTTTCAACTTTCCCTCCTGAAGCAAATCAGCAACCGCATAAACAGCAGCTAGTATTGGGCCTTTATTATCACTTACACCTCTTCCATACAGATAACCATCATTAGCAGTCATCTTGTAAGGGTTTGTTTTCCAACCAAGTATATCACCAGCTTCAATCACATCATAATGACCGTACCATAAGATTCTTGGATTCGGTTTTCCTTCTATTTGTTTTCCTTTAAATACAGAGTAGACGATTGGATTTCCATTTTCAACAGATATCAATTTAGAATCACCACCAACTTTTTTGAATAGATTTTTCAAATAATCAGCGCAACGACGTAAATCATCGATGAAAAGTTCTGGTTTTTTTGAAACGGTTTTGAAAGACACAACATCACCTAGGGTAGCTAATAGTGAGTCATTATTCAATTCGACGATTGAAGTTCTTTTTGCTGGTGCGTTGTCCCCAATAATTTCCCAAATTGCCACAGATGCGTCATTACCACCAGTAACCAAGAAAACCTTATTGTTTTTCTCATAAATCTCCACTGACAAGACAGAACCGTTATGAGCCTCCCAGAGGTGTTTGGCTTCAGTTCCGAACCTCCATTTTACAACACCTCCTTTTGTACCTTTAAACAAACAATGATTAGTTACAGCAACTGCAAGAACATCATCTTTTTCATCATCATCTTCATCAGAATCAAATGAGAGTATTTGTTGAGATGTGTTTAAATCCCACACTTTTATTTGTCCATCGGTTAATCCACAATAAAGGAACGAATTGTAAGCCGCTAGTGATAAAACACCATTATCATTGTCTAGTTCTCTATCAAGAACCAAATTTTCCGATAAAGTCCAAATTTTAACAACACCATCACCCCCACCGCTTATAAGCTGACTATCATGAATCTTCATTGAATAAACAAATCCATTATGAGCATATGGTATAATATTTGATGAGGGAACTTCGATTAATCTTGACTGGATTTTTATCTTTTGTCTTTGACTATTTACATTACCTGTCGGACCTTTCGAATCAAAGAATTTGTCAAATCTGTGTGAAGGGAGACTACTTGGATCATCTTTGGGTATAGTGGCTAGTAAATGAACAAATAGAATTGAAGCATTTTGACAGCCAAAAAAAACAGTGTTTAACTTCTCAGACCATACAAGGCTAAATATATCACCTATATCAACCAAAGAATAGATTGTATGTGTTTCCTTCATGGCCGTAACATCCCAGACTTTCACTAAAGAATCAGAACCTCCAGAAAATAAATATTTTTCATTTTGAGATCTGGTTAAACATAAAACAGAACCAGTGTGGCCAGTCAGCACATGTCTGCGTTCATAGGTCACCATATCAAACACAAGAATCTGGTGATCTTGAGTACCGCAAAATAGCAAACCAAGAGTAGGAAATGCAGCTGTCGATAAAATTGAGTATTTGTGATGCCATCTGTGAATTAAAGTTGGTGATAAGTTGTTATCTTGGTCATCATATCTAATGCTTGAGGTCGTTTCATCGCTGATGGGCCTTTGGGGACTCGGAGAGTATGATTTTTTAGAAGGCAGGTTACTTTTCAATGGTAGACGTCTAGTAGTTTCCACTATAGGGTTGTCATCCAATGCAGAATTTGAAGGCATCTTGTTATATCAAAACCTCTATACAACAACCCAAATAACTAGAAGATGCCAAATGTGGTAATACTAGAACAATAGAGTAAATTTTGCCTCTGTTTTAATGCCAGACCCAAAGCTCAAAACAACGTGACGGCAATAATATTGACAAATGATTCAAAAAACGTTTATATTTAATTACAACTATGACTAGTTAATTTCGAATTCTCCGATTCCGACATTTTAGCCACAACGAGAATTACGGTATTTACATCACGTGATATAAAGTCGGAGTATAACATTAATTAATTAATTATCTCTAAGCTACTATTGATGCTGTATAAATGAAGTATTCTATAAAGTATATGCAGTGAACTTCTTATCAGTAGAGGCATAGTAATCGCGGCACTCTATCAGTCTCAGTTCTGCTTCTCTCATGGTTGAAGCCGATCCCATCTTTGATTTAACAGTATCACCCAATGCTCTTTTCGCAGACTGACTGGTTATAGTCAAAACTGTCGATATGATAGATAATACTTCAGCAACCGCGTGCTCTAGATATGCAGAATTATCAGCTTTTTTTGAATACTTGAAGATTCGGTCTAACAATAAAGATGAAAACAAATCGCCAATACCGGTAAAATATGACTCAATATACGGAATTTCAAAATATTTTGTTGTTATTTGATCACCATAGCTCGTTGATGCTATTGATATGAGTTCTGATTCACCATCAAAGCTCATAGATGATACCACAACGTTTCTTATATTGAACTTATAGTGTAGATCATTTAATCCCCTTTTCAACGATTCCTTGTTGTTGATTTTAAACCCAACTAACAATTCTGCTTCAAACTGGTTTGGGGTAATTATATCAACAGATCCATTAAGTAATATTTTCTGATAAGTAGGAATCACGGATTCGCTAACATAAAGCTGCCCTTCATCGCCCATTACTGGATCCAATAGCCATAGTGAGTTTGGATTTGAGCGTTTTAAATCATTTCCTATCTCTCCTACAACTTGTAAAGACTCTGCACTGGGTGTATATCCTGTAAGAAATGCATCGTATTTTATTCCTATCTCTTTTAAGCCTTGATATAGCTCTCTCAACTCTTCTGGGGAGGCTTTAGTACCTTTGACATTACCATAGCCTGTATGGTTTGTAAGATTAACTGTGTTTAAAACGTCAACGTCCCATCCCAGTGTCTGTAAAGGGAATGTTGCAGACTTATTCCCAACATAGCCATGTATCACATGTGATTGTACTGATAGTACATTATGAACCTCTGGAAGTGTCATTCTGATTAAATATTGAAACCCCCTAAATCACCTGTTCCTAAGAATGAAATTTTAAAAAAGATTCAAAAATATCAAACACCAAGGGTGTAAATCCTGCTGTTCTTGTATTATTGGATTGGTAGGTGTCAAATATTGAAGCAAGGCCCGACCTTTAAATTTAGTACATCTTTTCGAGAAAGAAGAGTCAGGTTTTTTTTTTTTTTTTTTTTTTCTTATACTGCAATTTTTTTTTCTCAAAGGTCGCGCAATAAAGCAACAATCACATAAGACTGCTAAACAAGTGTGTATATTAAATTCAACACCAGGTGAATACTGGTGGTTTAGAGGTTACCATCTGAAGTCTCTCTATTATGACCATCATTGTAGCATTAGACGGATCTTGTAACAAACTAGGATTGGAAGTGGAATCTGGAACAACCAAAGAACCTTTTCTTGGTGATAAGTCAAGCTCATCAATATTTCCCTCCAATAAATCATTCCAATTACGTTGATATTCTTCTGATCCCTCAGATATTATAGCCCCGGTAGCTGATGTATTTCCTGAATCTACCCCATGCTCCTCTATTGATTCCAAATTAGCTGTTGGGATTCTTTTATTTGACTTTCCATTTACTCTGATTGGCGTATCCATAGCGTTTGCCATACTTGATGTTGGAATATGTACAGGGACTTCCATGATTTCATCATGAACCAATATTCTTGTTCTCCTAGCCAGCTCCAAAGGGCCATGTGTTGGATTTTTTAAAGTTTCAACTACATTGAAAGCTTGACCTTTCATAACAGCCCACTGTTTCTTCCACATTCTTTCTTTGAAATCAGAATCCTTAGCAAACAAGTTTCTAAATAGAACAGCAGATTCCTCCCACCAAACACTTGATGTCAAAAGAGGTAAATAATGCTCCCTTGTAGATTGCGAAAATGGCTGCCCAATAATGCTGACCGGTAAAAATAACCATCCAAATGGATAAGATCTCCATTCATCAGGATGTTTCCAAGGCCATGATAAGCCAGAGTCGATCGCCCCAATCTTTATGATAGGATGTTTAACACCATTAGCTGTTGTTTGCCAAGTTATATTAATCATCCAATTATCTAGACCTCTATCTGTATTTCTCAAAATATAATCTAATATGACCAATTTTTCTAATTCTTCACGGAATTGCTGTAAGATCTCAGACGTCCATTTAAATTCAGGAGTTTCATCTAGATCTATAACCGTATCCGTGAATAAGTTGTCATTTGAAATAAAAGTGGAACTCTGGGAAGGAAGAGGATGATTGTTTGATGCGTAATATAAAGCAGGTATACTCCACTTCGATCCTGGTAGTGGGTATTTTTCAAAAAACTTATCAGCTTCCATATAGTCGTTTAAAAATAGCTGATATGAACCGATTTTTGGTGGCAGTTGTCGTTTGTTCAATCTTTGTGCTCTTCTATCCCAATAAGAGTAATAAAATTTATCACTTGCAATCGAAACAACGTCTGTAAACGGAACGATATTTGATTGTAATTGTCTATCTAATAAACTAGCTGCACTCTCACAAACATAACCTAGGTTAGGAATCAAACAACTTCTGCCAAAAAAACAAGGAAATAAATTTCTGTGTAACCACTTTGTCCATTTCGGAGACAATGGTCCATAAGGCTCTTCATCCTTTGGCTTAAAAACTCCGACAATTTCACCTTTAGTATTATATATGAAATAGCTCCCGGAAGAGCCTGCTGCAATTCGGCTTGGTGATATACCTGCTTCGATCGCCTTTATAGAGTCTTCAACAATTCTATTGAATGTCAGTTGAGTCACAGGTCCCTGATTCACAAACCCTTCTTCTGGTAAGAAAGTAATAGGCTCGATTGAAGGAGGGGGCTTGAAAACTGAGTATTGAATTTGATTTGGTACACCATCAATGTTCTTTGCGCTTGATGTCCATTGCGTAATTGAATGGGTCCACTTGGAGACAGTTTCATTTATTACTTTCAAATCTAATGATATTATTGAACGTGATCTATTTGATCTTCTCTTTACTGGAGTTGAAGGTGAAGATAATTGATAATTTTGATTAGTTGAATTTGGTGTATCAGAATATGGAATGGAGTTTGATAATAAATACTGAGATTCTTCATCATCATGAAATCTGGAACTTCTAGAAAACCTTATCGGAGAAGGCACGCTCGAGGATATTGGGGCAGATGTAATCACTTTTTGAGCAAGAGGAACTGAATTTCCGTGTATCTGTAAATTCTCTTCATCAGGATCCAAAAGCCACTGTTCTTCACGAGCTGAACATGTATCTGCTGAATTCAATTGCTCATATCCAGAGCGCTCTGGTTGTGTCATATGAAGCTTTATCTTATGTGCCTCGATTCGGACTGTATTTTGATAGTTGAGTTTTTTGAGTTCTCAATACAACAGAGTTCTCTTTTGGCATATTTTTGAGAACCGATAAGTTACTCCGTCATAAGTTTTTATAAAGTACTGCAAAGCACAAAATTAGTTTTTGCAGACTTTACAGAATTGATTGACAAATTTGAGATACCGGATACCATATCAATATATAGAACAAACATTTTAACAATATTTTCCAGAAGCTCAAGGTGTGATTTAAAGCTTTAAAAGAGATTTCAAGGTAGTTCTATTTAATTACCCTGCTATTAATAACATGGTACATATATAATTTTCAAATAACATGGTACATATATAATTTTCAAATAACTTTTTGCAGGGTAATCCGTGATAGTTTAGTGGCTAGAATTACCGTTTGTCGCTTTGGCAATACATGGTAGACCGGGGTTCAATTCCCCGTCGCGGAGTTTTTTTTGAATTTATTCTTATCTATACAGATAAAAGAAAGCCTCTCTATAACTCTTCCCCCACAAACTTAAGACAGCCTTACTAATTAGTCTTGCTGTTTTTTTTTTTTTTGTTTTTTCACTATTTTTGACATTTATTATCTGATCTATCTATTGCTTCAATATTATGAGCTCTGATTTCCGACTTCTGACTTTTGAGTAACTTTGATAGTTCATGCGTTTTTTTACTTTTTGGGGAACTGTCATTTGCCATTAACTGCCAATAAATGATGTAAATGATGACGCAAAAGTGGTGCCAAAATAAAATACGTAAATAGTTTTTTCTAAAATACAAGGGGTCCTGTTACTTTGTTATACTCGAATATGTCAGATTCCTGGAGTGCAATTACTAAAATCTAACGATTACTCCACTAACACCCAACTTTTTTTACGATTTCTGTTGTGAGCTAATGAGAAATTAGCTTAGTTTGGAAAAAACAACCATTGCTTTTCATTTACTAAATATATTTAATGAGAAGCTGAGAATGAAATAGGAATTAAGCCAACTGATACATATACCCAAAATACAGTCACTATGTTCGACAAAGAAAAAGGCTCTATTGAGTACGTTGAAAACATCAATATATCTCAACCTGGTGTTGCTGATGAGAATGACTTCTCTGATATGGATGAGGCTAAAGTTCTGAGAAAGATTGATCTTAATTTATTGCCATTGGCATCCATTCTTTATCTATTAGCTTTCTTGGATAGAGGTAATGTCGGCAATGCCAAGATCGAAGGTTTAACTGATGACTTACATCTAAGCTCTTCCCAATACAATCTGTGCCTTACAATATTCTTCATCACTTATTCTATTTTTGAAGTCCCATCAAATATGCTGTTAAAAAAACTGGGTAAACAATCAGTCTTCTTACCAACTATTATGTTCCTTTGGGGAATTGTTATGACATTTATGGGTTTCGTCAATAACTTTAGTGGTTTATTTGCTGCTAGATTTTTCTTAGGTGTTGCTGAAGCAGGTTTATATCCTGGAGTTTCATTTGGATTGACCATGTACTACTGCAAAAAAGAAATGCAATTCCGTCAAGCTATTTTTTACGGTGCAGCTTCAGTTGCTGGTGCTTTTAGTGGATTGTTGGCGTTTGGTATTGCTAAGATGGATGGTGTTGGTGGTAAAGCTGGCTGGAGATGGATTTTTATTCTTGAAGGTCTGGCAACTGTTCTTTTTGCTATAGTAGCATATTTCTTCTTGCCTGATTATCCCGACACTGCAAAGTTTTTAACTGAGAGAGAAAAAGCTTATGTTATTTGGAGATTAAAAAATGATTCAAATACTGTTCCATCTGATAAAGTCTCGAATGATGGTGAAAAAAATATTAAGCTTCCAGATTTTAGTCAATTTGATGAATCAAATGACCTAAGCTTACGCCAAAGCTTATTCAATGCTTTGAAAGATTGGCAAATATATGTTCACATTTTGTTGTATTACGGTGTTATTGCTCCAACTTATGGAATTTCATTATTCTTACCCTCTGTCGTTAAAAGTCTAGGTTACACTAATTCAAAAGCTCAATTAATGACGGTCCCAATTTATATCACTGCATCAATCTCTGCTGTTTTACAAGCATATTGTGCTGACAAAGTTGGTGTTAGATCCCCATTTGTTGCTTGTAATCTAGTTGTCGTTATGACTGGGTTTATAATGGCAATCGTTGGACAAGAATTATCAAAACCTAAAGTCATATACGGAGGTGTCTTTATTGGTGTTGTTTCGCTTTACACTTCATTTTCAGCTATCATTGCTTGGTTGAGCAATAATCTAGCAAATCCAAGAAAAAGGGCCATCGGTATGGCAATGCAAATTGGACTCGGTAACATGGGCGGTGCCTTTGCTTCTAACTTTTACAAACCAGGGAAATATACTTTGGGGCATGCGTTGGAGTTGGGATTTGCTACTATGGGGCTTATCAGTTGCATAGTATTAATTATTAGTTATAATTCAATTAACAGAAAGAGATCACAAGATTTAATTGATGGTAAATATGATCACTTGACTGATCTACAATTATATCAACTAGGAGATAAATCACCGTACTATAAATACAGAATTTGAAAGATTTCCAGATAAAAAAAATGTGTTATATTTGAGTCTTAGTATATGTAGGTCATATCGAAAGGAAAAAAAAAAAACTAGGACAATTTTTAAAAAAATAAAAATATATCTGGAAAATAAGACAAATTAAAAAGAAGACCATAAAAGGAAATCATCTGGACCTTAGTGTAATCTTTCTTCAAATCTCAATTCATCAGAAATTGGAATACCAACAAGAGCTTTTAAGAAGTTTTCCAAACCTTGTTTCTGCTTGTTCAGACCATTGATAGTCTGGAAACCCTTTCTTGTTAATGGAGCTTTTAACCAGTAACTTAAATAGCCCAAAATTGGATATAAAGATTTACTATCTGATTTAGTATCCAAATCTTTGTAGGAAACTCTGGATAAGAATTCAGTAATAACAACCAAATCAATAATTAATGGAGTTGCTAATAAGGAATCCTCACAAACATTAGTGATTGAAAGTCTATTGTGACCACCAAGCATCAATTCAGAATAATATTCATCCATTGCGATTTTAGTATCACCGACAGCTTTCATGTATTTAATAACGATAGTATGGTCAACCTCATTGCCTAATTCTTTGTTGTATAAAATGGAATTTGATTCAACAATATCATCAATAACTGAACTTTTTGAGATTTCTTTAGATTTAAATTGTTCATTCGAGCTCAAATTGAATCCATCATTGTTACCCAAATGATTATAAGAAGCAATAGATACTGGTTTGATACCTGCATCAACCAAATATTGAGCCAAAACAGATTTCAATTTAGTTTGACCTGATTTGAAATCATCACCACCAATAAAAGTGTTGTTCTTTTCTGCTAATTCAACGACACCAGGGACGAAAGTATTTTGAGGAGAACCATTGATAAATGGAACATTTTCCAAAATGGAAGCAACAGCAAAAATAGTTGATGGTGAAACTTCTTGATGTCCATTCTTGATGGACTCAATCAAATTTTCAGCAGTGTCATTAACGCCATCTTCAATCTTAGAATAACGCTCAGTATTAGCAGTCCATAAAACAATAACGCTGTCCAAGCTCTTTTCTTTCTTAAAATTTGAGATATCAGATCTAATTTGTTCAACATGAGCCCATTTGTTTGTTTGTTCAATTTTTCCATTTGAATCCAAATTGAAAATATTATCAGCTCTTTCTTCTTGATTAGCAGCGATAAAATCGGGATAATATATGGATTTGAAAGGTTTGTAAGTGGCTAAAGTAGGGCCTAATTGAGCTTGCAAATCAGGTTCTAAAACTTTAGCTCTTCTAGCAGCTTTTTGTAAATCAGCACCACTTAAATCCCAGCCACCAACAACCAAATCATTAGGATTAACCAAAGGTAAGATTGAATTGAAAGGAACATATACATCTTTCCCAGTAGCGTCAATTCCAATTTTAACAGTAGAAGATTGAGTAACAGAACCAAAATAGTTAGCTTTAACTTCACCATCTTTAGTATTGAAAGAAACTTTTTGCTTGTTTGCTTCAACACTGGCAACAAAAGTAGAACCATTGTTACCACCCAGACCAACTAACAATAAACCAACTTTTGGAACTGTCAAATCAACGTTGAATTGATAGTTCCTAGAGAATGGCTTAACACTAAATTCACCAGGAGCAGATTCTTCGACAATAGAGTTTTGATAAGCATAATTTGAAGTCAAAAAGTTCCCTTTGTAGGAAACATTTGAGTTTTGAACTTTAATAGAAACCATGATATATATATAGTTAATTAATGGGATATGATATAGTCGCCAGAACCTCCTCCGTGTTTGTTGTTGTATGGGTGGTGTCTTGAAGATAAAAGATTTGAGTACACTTTGACTGATTTAATTAGTCAGTTGGGTTCACTTATGAGAATAGAATGTGATCTATCTATAAGCGCTGTGAAGTGTTAATTGGTGTTATTTGACTATGAATTAGCCGCAGTAGATAGATTTGAAGAGGAAAGCTGGTGTAATTTATACTAATCAGTAGAGATTTAAACTCAGAACTCAAATCATGGTGAAAGTAAAAATAAAAGAAAATAATATGCAATCAAGTGGGGCGAATATCAACAACAGACTAACAGTTACAAACTATGTATTATGTATAGATAAACGCTAAATTTAGCAGAGTTGGCCCATTTTCTGTATTGTTTTCAGATAATCCCACATAAATAGGGGTGATATTGTGTACGTCTGTATCCAATTGAAACTCATTGGCTACATTCAGGCAGATCAGCTTTGTCTATTCCCCCTATTATTACTATTTTATTAGCTCTTTCATTGCATTTTTCGTGCTTTCAAGCCTTGCTTTAAAAAATCACATGCAAATTTGAAGTAAAAGAATAACTTTACAGCAACAAATACAGGCTAAAAGAAAAGCGCTGGATATTGCTTAGAGGACGTTGTGTAGTGGTTGAGTTACCCCTTTAACTCACAGACTGATCTTGTTCTTCAAGAATCGTCATAACTGTAATTTTTTCCTGTTATTATGATTTAGTTATGGCAAGTCAAGGTTGAAAAAAAACACCCAAACATCTCTTCAGATCAAAGGAGTATGCTCAAAAGTAAATGAGTATTATTTTGAAATCTTCTTCTATTTAGCAAGAAACTACCAGACTGATAGTTTGGACAACCAGAACTTTGAGGCTCCTCTCGTTGTACTATATAGAATATCCAACTTCTCTGTATTATATAAGCGTCACGTGAGCGTAACTATTGACTTCGGAGAGAATGTGTCCAGTTTTAACGCATTTTCAATCACTGATGTTAGAGAACTGGATCATTCTAGATAGTGTAACTCTTCATTGCTAACCTTTTTTGAATAAAGGGCCGTAATGAATTTTAAGCCTAACCAGAACGTGTTATTCTTATTCGTTTCATTTTTGTACAGGCAAAACCGTGATTTTTGAGCGAAAAAAAATCGAAAAATCAAAATTGGAAATCATACAAACAATCACGAACTGTTCCCGCAAAGAAACAACAATTCTAAGCTTATTGTCTATCATTGGATAACTGTTATATCATTGATTCCAATATCTAAATACTTCTACCCCAAACAAGTTTCAACTCCAACTGAAGTAAACCAATATTCGTATAAAAAAATGGCAACAAGAACTCCCTCTAGAGCGTATGATTCCATCTTGAAACTGTTACTAGTTGGTGATTCAGGTGTCGGAAAATCATGTTTGTTATTAAGATTTGTTGAAGATAAATTTAACCCAAGCTTTATCACAACAATTGGTATTGATTTCAAGATTAGAACTATTGAAATTGATGGTAAAAGAATTAAACTACAAGTCTGGGATACTGCTGGTCAAGAACGTTTCAGAACCATCACCACTGCTTATTATAGAGGGGCAACCGGTATAATTTTAGTATATGATGTCACTGACGAACGTACTTTTGAAAATGTTAGAAATTGGTTTCAAACAGTACACCAACATGCTAATGACGACACTCAATTAATATTAGTTGGTAATAAAAATGATGAAACTGACCTAAGAGCCGTTTCTTTTGAACAAGGTGAGAGTTTAGCAAAAGAATTAGGAATTCCATTTTTGGAAGCAAGTGCAAAAAAAAATGATAACGTTGATGAATTATTTTTTAAACTAGCAAGAATTATACAAGAAAAGAATAAAAACTTAGATAACATTGGTTCTAATAACGGAAGCATTAACGTCGGGTCTAGTAATGAGCAAAAGGGTTGTTGTTAACCTGTGTTCTTCTTTCTATGTGATATTTGTTTTTTTTTTAATTATTATTTGAGTTTTAACTGGGTTAAATATACATATTTGAATTTTTTTGTAAATCTGATCATGTATTGTAAAATAAATAGAATAAATAGAATAAATGTGACAATAAATAAGATAATAAATAAGTGAGGACTCTAAATCCTTTTGCCAAAGTATACCCATTGATCATCCAATGGCTTGTCTTCTAGCTCTTCCCAAACTTTCCATTTATGTAAATTTTGAGCTAAATCTAACTCATCACTAGCTTGAACAAGAACCTCTTCAATCAATCCACTTCCAATCTTCTCTTCAATGGTCTTGATGTCTTCGTTCTTCTCAACAATTTCCAGTCTTTTGTTGGTGAAGTTTAGAGCAGCATGTTTATAAACTGATTCATTAGGAAAATTATCTTCAAGAAAGGAGACTGTTGATTTGTACAACTCAATAAGAACGGGCCTTGGATTTGGGTGTTGAAAGAGCCCAGTTATACCAGTGGGGTTTCCTGATGATGTTTTAACAAGTACCTGAATGGAGCGAAGGGCAGTGGTGTATCTCATTGGCCTCTGGTTGGTTGTTGGATGTAGTTTATTACTATAAATCTAAACTTTAAAAGGATAGAAATGCTATTTGAATGTGAGTGGAGATCCGGGTAATCTCTCAAAATAGAATTTTATCCATGAGTAATATCTAAACTATACCCTACAAAATATTCATCTCAAAAACAATGTTTTTTTCCCGTTATTTGATGATTCACACCGTCATAACTATAACTTGAACTCAATTGTGATGTCTCTGTGCATGGAAAAAAAGGGTCTGGATGTGTTGGAAGATGAAAAGGAAATTAAGGCTACTTTTGGTGGAGAGTTTAACGAGGACGATTATATTGATGCACCTCCAGATGGTGGGTATGGATGGTTATGTGCTATTCTAATATCATCCATGAATTTTGCTACTTGGGGTGCCAATTCTGCTTTTTCCGTTTTTTTGGCTTTTTTTCTTGAATCTGACTATTTTCCTAATGCTACTCCAACTGATTATGCTCTTATTGGAGGAATGGTGCCCTTTTTCACCCTGCTTATCCTCCCACTTGCAGCAATTATGTTATATAAATTTGGGTATCGAATAACTGTTTCCGTTGGGATTGTAATGCAGATAGCTGCTTATATCGGCGCCAGCTTTGCTAAAACAATTGGCCAATTATATGCCACTCAAGGTGCTTTGATGGGAATCTCTTCTGGTATCATATTTGGTGCCAATAGTATGATTCTACCTTCTTGGTTCTTGAAAAAAAGAGCTTTGGCGAATGGTGTATCCCATGCTGGGCTGGGTCTTGGTGGGGTCACCTTTTCTTTAGTAACAAATGCTTTATTGGACAAGACTGGAAATCAAGTTTGGCCCTTAAGGGCTGTTGGAATCATATCATTTGTGATATGCGCATTCTCCATGATGTTTGTTAAAATAAGAGTTCCTAAAAATGCCACATTCAAAGAGGGACAAAAAGCACCAACTAAAGATATACTTAAAAAGATTTTCGATTATAAAGTTTGGAACAGTTTACCATTGCAATTGGCAACATGCTGGGCCTGTTTTGGGAATTTAGGCTATACAATTCTTCTTTTCAGTTTATCAAATTATGCTAGAAGTTTAGGATATTCACACGAGCAAGCGACAAATATGATTGTAGTACTGAATTTAGCCCAAGCATTTGGAAGACCTTTAATGGGATATTTAAGTGAGGTTTTTGGAAGGGTTAACTTTACAATATTTGCCACATTCTATACATGTGTTTTTACATTTGTAATTTGGTCAAATATATCAGCTTATGGATCATTAATTACATTTTCGTTTTTTTTGGGACTTTTCGTTGGGATTAGTTCTGTTAATGTTGTTCCATTAGTGGTAGATGTAGTGGGATTAGATTCATATGCAAGTGCTTTTGGATGGACAAATACATTTATGGGGTCGTGTTCTCTGATTGCCGAAGTTATTGCTTTAAATTTAAGAGATTATTCGCTCACGAAAAGAAATCCATATTTTTATTGCCAAATGTTTGTTGGTTCGTGTTATTTTATCGCTCTACTAATCTTGATTCCTTATAGATCATGGAAGATTGATAGAATGCTATTTCAAATGAAAGACTCTAGATCTTTAGACCAGACTACAAGAGCAAGATATCAAAAGTTACATAATGACAAATCGATTAAAGCATATTTCCAAAAGGCATTTTTTATATCAAAGATTTGAAATTTAAAATCTTATTCACTGTTGATGCAATTGTTCTGTAGCATTGTAAATCAAATAACCCCACCATTACTATAAATATTATAAATATCTTTTTTTTCTGACTCATTAATCTCATTTTTTTCAGGGTCGGATTAAGCATCGTTTAAAACACACTGCTCCCCAAATCATGTACTTTTTAAATAGCATAAACCATTGAGAAAAAGACGATATGAACTTTTCATTGAACAATGACAGACTCCATGGTATTTTTATTGTCGTCGCTGGATTTATTGCCAATTTCCTGGTATTCGGCATCAATTTCACATTTGGTGTTTATCAGGATTACTATACATCTCCGAAAGGGCCACTGAATGGTTGCTCCCACGCTATTGTCTCTATGATAGGTACTGTTGCAACTGCTACAACATACTCATTGGCAATATTTAACAGCACTTGGGCGAAATATCTAAGATCGCAAAAAACTGTTATGCTTTGTGGTGCGTTTCTTATTAGTCTTGGCTTAATGATATCAAGTATCTGTCAAGAAGGTAAGCCTTACCAATTCATCCTTTCTCAAGGTTTACTATTTGGAATTGGTTCTAGTATGGTCTATCTTCCACCAGTTATCTGCGCTCCCCCATATTATACAAGACATCGTGGCGTTGCAATGGGTATCCTATTTGCGGGAAGTGGTTTTGGTGCATTAGCATTCGCTCCATTTATAAAATTCTTGATCTCTGCCATTGGATGGAGATGGTCCCTGAGAACCTTAGGTTTCATATCTTTAGTATCAGCTAGCATCGCGAGCCTGCTGGTTAATCAGCACCCTTCAGTGCAAAGTTCTACCGCTTTAAAAGATGTTTTCAATTATAAAGTTGTTGACTCTATGAGCCTTATTTCTCAACTAGGAGCTGGATTTTTTCAATCAGCAGGTTATTTAATATGCTTGAACTACATGTCCACATATTCTGAGACTTTGAATTTCAGTTCTAGTCAAGGTGCTAATTTTATTGCGATTAATAATGGTATTAATGCGATATTTAAAGTCATAATTGGCTATTTAGCAGATAAAACTGGAAGGCTCAGAATGATCATCATCTGTAACTTTGTAAGTGCTGTATCTGTTTTAACACTATGGTTAATTGGTTCTAGAGGAACGTTCATCTCGTTTGTTGTTATTTACGGAGTCTTTTCTGGTGCAATTATATCGTTATTACCAACATGTTTATCTGAAATTTTTGGTGTTAAAAATTACCAATCGATCAGTGGACTGATGTATTTTGCTAGAGGGTTAGGCAATTTTATGGGATCTCCTATTGCTGGTCTCTTGATCAAATCAAACAACCTTCCAGCTGGATATCAAAACGCAATAATCTACAATGGTGTACTGTTGTCAGTGAGTACTATCTTTCTAGGCGTTTTGGCATTGCGAAATTGGCAAATGAATTTGAAAGAACTTAAGTCATGATTGTTCTAACTTTCAAATCAAACGTGCAAATACTGTTTTTAATAATTTCCTAAGCTTAGTCTACTAATGTAGATTTAAAATGAGAGATTAGCTCTTTATAATCTAACGACTTGCAGTGAGTTCTGCTAAAGAATATACCTACCAAGACCCAAGAACTTTCCTCTGTAGATGATTTTGTAAACTCTACAATGGATATAATGAATCATTCTATGTTTTTTTCGAATTATCCCAACAAAATTTTTATTAATTAAATTGTATATATAAGTCATGCAGTTATCTATAAAAAATTAGTATCTTTAATCTTATTGATAAAAAAAAAAGGTCAATAAATTATTCTATTCCTATAATAAAAACAAGGTATTACACCGATACAAGCTCATTTCCATGAAAAATACCAGAACTGTGGGTTTGATTAAGTTTTATGGACAAGAAATCTTACAAGACAATCAAATGAGTATTGTGTCTTTTCGGCCGAAGAACAAAACAATAAAATAATAAAACAAATAGTTAATTAATGCCAATCAGTGCCATGCTTGATAAATTAGCTTTCAATTCATACTTAGATTCTTCAAACTTCAACAAAAAAAGCAGTATGACATTACATTTCATATACAGCTACAATTTGGACTGTTCAGGTTCCTTGTTTTGGATGAAAATCTACATCTGTGTGAATCAGAAAACTGAAATTAAGATCTTACTTGAAGTGGATGTTTTACCTAGAAGACTTACATGTTGTCGTCTAATGAAGCTTTTCAGTTGGTGATACTACCCAATGTCGAATACTAAATGTAGCCTTTAGGATGTGTAATCGTTTCAAAAAGATTAGGAGATTCTGAAGCCTAAGTTGCGAAGAAAGCCTTTATTTCATATGAGCCAGATTAAGCAAACAATACCCAATTTTCCCAAGTACAAATGCCACCATATATCCCAAGATTTACTTTGTAAAGTGCTTTCTACTGCCGAAATTCTCCATTAGACATAACTTACTGAGCACTATCACCATCAACATCCATCCAAGCCAGCTGTCATGATATCTATAATGAGAAGACCGTCTTCTGGGGTGTTAAATATCACAGTGGTTTGCTCATTTCATAGAGACTTCATTCGTTATGATAGGTTACCTATCCTTACCCTTCTATGGCAATGGGAGTCCAGAATACACTAAGACTAGATACTTTGTGATTTTGAATTTAGATAAAGATTTTTAAATGAAATTCACGAGATCAATCTAGTAAAAGGAAAATTGTTGAAATAACGTTATGTATTTACTAAACTTGAAATTGCTGGACCTGTGCTCAAGTTTTAAATTAACCTGACCGAACTCTCCAAGAAGAGTTACTCTCTCAGTTGAATCACAAATATATCCTCATTGTGTTACTTTGCATCATGATGAATCTCAAAAAATATTTAAAATAAATACTACTCATAGATCATCAAGTCGAGTTATTTGCCAAATGGGAGGAGTAGGAGGGGGTTAAAGACATTAATTTCTCCACTTGTGATACCGTTTTGAAATGTAGAAGATCATCGAGCTACTACACTGAATAACCATATGTAAAATAAAAGAGATTTAATCTTGTTTTTCATTTAAAGTCTAAGAAGAAGTAGACAAGCAAAAGTTAATGAAAGACATCGCCTTCTTTAGTAACAATGAAATTTTTGCGAGCATAAAAGTACCAATTAATTACTCCAAATAAAAAGACACTACCTAAAACAGTTGAGGTGTAATTCATATTGTTTGGATCTACTGGCAAATATAATGGGAAATACTCTCACGCAATTGACCAACACACCCGCTCTGAGAAAAAAGTAATCCAGATGTTAGGCATCAGTCTCACATACGTACAAGCTGCCAGAGGGTGTCGTTTGATGGTGATGCTCTTGGTCAGGATGCTCTTTTTATGGAAATTGAGCATTGTGACTCGGGATATCAAGCGGAAGTGTTTCACCATCAACATCATTGCTGATGATGTTCCAGCACTGGAGTTTATCCGCAATATTATCCTACTTTCAGAACTTAAAGATTTTGCCCATCTTTTGGGGTTTTTGTCACACTATGCCTTTTGTCAAGTTTTTCCAGTTACTATAAGACCATTCTTGATCAATACATCGTTGGACTTGTTTACGGTAATATACTGGTGCACATTCCTACTATTAAAACGAAATAGCTACTATAACTTTAGCATATACAACAGAGCTTCCATCAAATGGACTCCTAATCCATCCAAAAAACGGGATCCTAGACCATTCAAAGAAGAGATTTTTGTTATTTTGGGCACCCTGTATGTCTGTACAGATTTAAATCAAAATATAGAAATGTCTTTAGTTAGTTCAAGGTTTCATTTATATATGAAGTTATTTTATTGGATTGTGAACTATCTCCAATCACCAGTGGCTCAGCTTCATATAAATCAAAAGGGATATTATCAGAAATTCAAAGTGAGCTGGGTGTACCTATTACTAAGGGATGTTAGTGATGTGATATATTTTCACATTGTGGACTTTTTGGTGTGGATGTTCCATGATATGGGAGTGTCTTTAAAAAGCACAGTAGGTGAGTCAACAATCAGGTGTTTGATGCCATCGTATGGGACGTCAGAAGGTATGTTGTTTTGTGTGGTGACTATATATGAGTTTCTATATGATCTAGTTGATATAGTAGGAGACTTAATTCTGGGCTGTATCATGGTAAAGGTGTGGGTTCCATTCTATGAAAAAGTTGGTGATGATTCAAATGAAAAAGGGTCGGATAGTTTAAGTAGATGAGTAGATATGGCACAGGGGTATATTCTGGCGATGTATCGGGATGAAGAGAGAAGAGAAGAGATCAATATATGTATATGTATATGTATATTTATATTTGTATTTGTATTTATATGTATATTTATATTTATATTTGTATTTATAGAGAAAAGATATTTTGGTGATACTAGAGTAGAAAGTGATTGATGTAATTATGTTAGATCGGAAATCGAGTAGCAGAACTGGAAGTTAGTGTGTACGTAGAGTAGGACACGTAGTTTTGTGGTGAGAGATGGAGATTGTGCTAAGAGATGGAGGTTGTGGTGTTCGGACGAGGATTTGTGGGATTTGTACGGGGGGTTTTTCGGAGTGTGAGTTCGGGCGGTGGAAGAAAAACAAAAGGTGATATGGCAGGTAAACTCGGGGGATGTCAGAGACGGAGATAGTGTTCGGGCAAAAGTGAGCAGAGAGGTGTGGAGAGGAAAAGAGTGCTGGAGGAACTTCATGCGAAAGCATTTGAGCATTTAGCAGAGAAGAACATCCGAACACCACACCCGCTAACACCCGAACACCAGGAGCGAAATGTTAGTTGACGTTGAACCTGATTACGATCACCTTGAAATTTTTGAGTTACATATCAAATTATATTATGGAGAGATCTGTGATATTTCTCCTCAAATATGGAATGATTTCAAAGATACTATAATTTATTGTTTACAAATGGGGAATTTTAATTCTAACGGATTAGAGTTTACTA